>JAHWFO010072851.1:355483-410332 GCA_023313115.1 Rhysida immarginata
TGCATTCTTTCATTGCCTCATCGTTCAAGAGAAAAGTGAACAGGAGAAGGAATTGAGATGATTTAAAGAAAAAAATGGAGGACGGAAACAGCACGTGTATCGATCTCTCCAAAGTTGATACTCAAATGAAGGGAAATTCGACTCGATCAGCATTCAACGACTGGAAATTATTATTAGACTGCTTGTCCATTACGAGAAGCATAAAGAAGAGCTATAGGGATTTCTTAACTGAAAAACTAAAGATTTTAGAAATTGAATCGGTTCCCGAGCTATCAAGGTAAGATACTGACGTCATCCAAAGAGACGAATCGCAAGGAAAAGAAGTAGAGAACGGAAAGGAAGGTACTATGCATGTGGTGGAATTAAAAAGACAGAACAGACGGTTTTACTTAAACTAAATGATATTGTCAATGTATGACAGAAATTAGAAGTGATAATGAATTATTAAAAGGTATATTACAAGAGGAACAAATCACAAGTATAACAAAAATTATAACTCAATAATAGATGGATTAAAAGAGTCAATATGTGAAATGATAAAGAACGTACTTGACAGTACAGTGGGAAAAATTGATAATTTATTAAAAATGACTAATGAAATATTAGTGGAAATACCGACATTAAAAGAAAAGGATGGAAATGATAATCAAAAAGTAAAGCAAAAAAGTAAATTAACAAGAAATGAGAAGGTAGATAAGGATGAAATAGAATATGGAAAAAATAATTGTCGGGAAGAAATAAATCTAGAAACGCAGAATATAACATATTCGCAGATAAAGGATAAAGGGGAGAAAAGAGAAGAGTAGGATATGACGACACCACAGCAGGATCGGGATGAAGTAACAGATGAAGTAGCAGTGGAAATACCAGATAGTAAAGAAACCGAATACCAGAATGGATAATCCCTTTGCTCTGTGTTGTATTGATTGATTTATTATTTAACCAATTGGGAGTTATAATTTTATTTTTTTGAGATTGTTCTGTTTACCTACAAGTGTAATTATCCCGGGCAACGCCGGGTACCTCTGCTAGTTAAGAAATAACAATAGATACAATAAGGAGAGACCGCGAGTCATATCTAACAATAGCCGAAAAAGAGATCTTCCAATAAAAAAGATGAATAAAGCGAACGAAGATTCGGCTACGCAAGGAAATAAACATATAAAGTCTTATTGGTCCTCAGGTACCTGGGAGATACCGATAAAGAAGCAAAAAACGACTCGACTCAGACTTGGAAATGTCTCCGAAATGTTGAAGGCTTCAGAACTTGCAGAATTATTAAAAGCACATGAGATACCAGTGACCGAATGTGGCCGCTGAACAACACAATCAGGTACCTCTTCAAGATACATATTTATAAGAATGAAAGCGTCGAATTTCGAAGAGAGTGTGCAGCTATATTCATGGCCTTAGGAAATATCAATTAGTCCGTATTATGGTCCTAATCCCTACTTCACTAAGGATTATTGGAACCATGATGATTGGAATGAACGGAGACCTGGTGCGCCCACACAAAATCAAGGATAAACTTACCTATAGTGTTAAAACAATAAGTTTTCTCTACATCAATGCTCGTTCGATCACAAATAAATTAGATGTTTTAGTATCATATTTTCGACGTTAAACATCCAAATCGCAGCAAAACTGAAACCTGATTGACATCTGACATGGAAGACACGGGTGTATAATGTGTACAGGTCGGACAGACTTACTCGAGGCGGGGGGTGTTGCCATTTACGTAAAAGATAATGTACCGACGACCCTGATTGCTAAAAAGAGTCAACAAGGAATGGAATATTTTTCTCTCCAGTGTGGTGTACAGAAAAAATAAGAGTTCGGATGCCCACGACAAATACGATAAAGGAAATAGAGATTTTAAGGATGCTCTACGAAAGGCAAAAAGAGCCATGGTCACTATCCAACAACGGGATCTTAATTTATGGAAGTTAATACAGATTAATAGTAACGAGAACAAAACGTCTATACCATCTGATAAGCATGGCGATTACTTAAAATGGTTAAACAACCCATGTAAAATACCAGTACCTCAAAAAATTATTAAAAATCAATTTTATGAAAACGAAAAATTCTAGCACCTGCACTTCCTAGAACACACGTAATCAGAGAGATTATTAAGACCACTAAAATGAAGGATGTCAAGCACGCAACCATTATACCGAATAAACTGCTTGTGGCGCTAGATCAAACGGGTATTAAAAAGTACAAGAGTTATGTGAATGCATCATACAAGCGGAAAAATTCCCCTAACAGCTGAAAATTGCGAATATAGTCCCGATATATAAATCCGGGGACCCGAAATTAATTAGTATTTATCGACCAATAGCAATGTTATCTCCGTTAGCTAAGGTAGTTGAAAAATGTATATTTAGAGAATTGATTCCCCACATCTGGCCAAAGATCCCGAAACAACAACAAGGTAGCCGTCCATCGGTCCGGGTAAATTGGACCCCCATCCGGTTATATCTTCTTGCTGCCAGAGCGTTGGAGGAGGGAAAAAACTTTAAGATGATACAGACAGATCTATCTAAAGCTTTTGATACTAACTCCCGCCAGCAATTATTTGAAGATTTGAAGGCCTTTGGAGTAGACGATACTTTTTTGGCGTTAATCAAAGATTATTTCACATTAAGGAAGAACATCATTGACGGAGGACCGCCAACATATCAAGATTCACTCCACGGGGTGATCCAAGGATCAGGCCTAGGCCCTTTATTATTTGCTGTCGCTACTTCATCATTGTATCAGCTTAAGTTTAATCTCCAAATAATAAGTTACGTGGATGACAACATATTGTATACATCATATCATGCAAATGAAGAAGAGCTAATTAAGACAAAAATTCAACAAGATCTCTTAAGTATGAGAAGAAGAATGGTATACCACCCGTGGAATGAAACTGAACATGAAGAAAACAAAAAGTATAACCATAACCCGGAAGACAGTAAAGAGAATCGCTAACATTCCTTGGATTCACATTCGATAATACATTACTGTCTGTGCGAAAAAATCATTTCAGGACTGAAAAGTAGAAATTATCTACTGAAAAGATTGAGATCGATTCTTTCATTCAAAGAGCTTAAAGTGGTGATTGAATCTAAAATCCTACCTTATATGTATTATACAGTAGTAGTATGGGCTTACTGCAGAATTTACAAAGAATGAAAGTCGCCTACAATGCCCTATTGAGAACAGCGTTCAGGGCTACGAAAACGGAATCGATGACTAGAGTATGTAAAGAGCAAAATTTACCGACCTTTGAGACTATTCGAATAACCGGAATTCTTAATGAAATATCGGGAGCACTTCGAAACTCGCGACATCCGGCATCGTTCATACAGAACTGGCTGCAAAAAGCTGATAAATATCGTACTACGAGAAAGTATAAGATAGAGAATCCTCAGATGGTATCACCATTTCTCTCGAGACACTTTCCATATAACGCTAAAGAGATATGGAATACGCTCACATTAAACCTGCGAAGTATCACGATCGAATGCGTATCACCAAAATGCCAGGTTACGTGCTGTCATTTTAGAAGTCGAATCAAAGAGTACTACTACTTAAACCAAAATAACTAATAGACGACTTTGGATATAGTATGCTTTTGATTAATGACGCTAGTTCCCTCCCGGCGAATATAGACCTTTGTTTTATCATACTCCTTCGGAATGCTTATCTTAATAATAATAATAATAGTTCACCTTCCCAATAGGAAACGAGATCATGAATCGGCTGAGAGAATATCCAAAACTGTACTTGCATTCTTTCATTGCCTCGTCGTTCAGGAGAAAAGTGAACAGGAGAAGGAATTGAGAACGCTCACATTCCATAGTTCACCTTCCCAATAGGAAGTGAGATCATGAATCGGCTGAGAGAATATCCAATTATCGTCTAATGTTTTTTCGTTCTACTTCGTTAATCTCAATTACCTTACCTTAATTCTCCAATGACCATCTTTCTTTCTGTGGGCAGCTATCAGGAGGATCCATACATTGTTCAGAAGTCTCTTTTAAACAATGCTTCTCACAGTCAAGTGTTCCTTTTGAGTTATCTTCAGTCAGGTTGTCATGTAAAATTGCAATTGATGCATGACAAAATTAAGGCAGAGTTTATGTAAAATTTCTTACCTTTAATTTTTGCACATAATTTAATGAAAAAGTAGCAACTCTTTGACAATTTAAGTATTCTTGAATTTGTGGACAAATTACTATGACGTGATTCTTTTTTTTTTAGCGGGAGAAAGACTGGAACCCATATGGATGAAAGAGATGAAAAAAGCAATTAGGCTAGTCCAGATTCTGAGGCATAAAAAGATAATCACAGATATTAGCACAAGAGTCCATATTATTTTTATCTCTACTAAATACTAGAATATTATTAAAGATATAAGGAATAGAATAGTACAAGAATTGGCCTTAACAGCTTCGCAGTACACCAACAAACAGGTCTGCTAACAAAAACCTGTCAATAATTTCGTGATAGTGCTCTAAAGATGGCACTTCATTGCGTTCAAAACTTTCTGCCCATGAACATTGTCATTCTTATCAATGTTTTCTTCGTTTAAAAAAGAATAAAAGGTTTCCTGAGGAGGTAATTTAGTTTCATCAAATCTCTCGAACAAGTCTAAGGATATATTCATTTGGGCTTTAATATTCTACGATTTCGGGAAAATATGAAATTAAGATCGGAGATTAAGTTAAATTTGCCACCAATGTATCGAGAGATGACGAAAGAAATTGATATGAATCGAGAAAAAGTAAATTTTTGATTTTTATTGCTAATTTTTTTTCGCTCGATTGTGTTGTGACACACCCCCCTACCTAATTAATATGCAAGAACTCAACCCCCCCCCCTTCGTTGGTTAACATCTTGCTGGAGCGCGTGACCACAGAGTTCGAGACTGATATGAGAGGAGTGGAAAACAATGACTCAGGCTACACAAATTAACCGACCAAATTTAAAGCACAGTAACTATTTATTCATTAATCTTATCAGCTCGACATCAAAATTGATAAACATAGAACAAATACTACATGTTAGGTACGACAGTTTGTACCACTCTTAAGCTATGGTCTGGTCAGCTGAATAACCTACAGCAATCGCGATTCATTAAAGGGGCCCCTTAGCCATTGCGCTATTGCTGCCTAGACGCCATGTGGCTTGCGGAACACATGCTGTCCCTTACAACAACTTATAAAACAGACACGATCAATATTTATTAAGCAAGTCTACGCTCAGCTGGGCCATCGGTCTGAAGAAAATAATTTACTATTAGTGTGTGCTTAAGCATCTACAAAACGGGTCTGCCACGGGCACTCATTTTCATAGTGGCTATTGCGTAACGCCGGAGAGCGTCACGTGATCGTTTTAGGACCCGTCACTTCGATGAGCGACTCGGGGAGAACCACGGAAACCCCGCCGACGATTCCCGTGCAGTTAACTACCGTATTTCGTAAGAGTGCTAGATGGACGCTTATCACAGGAACTACCCTTGTCTCATATTAATGAAAAATAAGCAAGGGATCCAGAGCGCCGACACACACACCACAAATTACTTTCGACACCCAGCCCGATGGTCCTCTACTTGAAAACGTATCTTGCAACTAATTTTACTGCTATAACTCAGGTAAAATAAAATTGCTATGGATCTCAATAGTTACATTAACATGAACTAAAATTTCGATATATACTCTATTTTTATTTCTCTTTACACAACAGTGTCATATCCAAGAAAACAAGATACAATACACTGATGTCGCCTAACAGCGCAACACTCTATATACGCAGTTCGTCAGTCTCAACGCGTAACTAATAGAATGTCTATCCGTGGCCTCTGTGTCCTCTCAGTCAGAGTAAAAAATAAGATAAAATTCACTCACCACCGCAGTCATCAACTATGGAATCTCACCAACTTGGAATACTGGTTTAAGATCCACACTCGCACTCATTATTGACTTTCCATTGAACCGCTCACAACTCGTCACCCATCGAACGTCTTCACGCGATCATTCTATTCCGCATCTGAAATTCTTAAAAAAACTCGTCTAAAATATGGATTGGCAACAGCCAAAAAGATACAGTACTTATTCTCTATTGCTAAAACAGTATTAATAGACTTATCTTTGAAGATTATGGTGAACGCATCGCAAGAAGCAGTATCTCGTTTTCCAGCGCCATCATAACAACAGAACATCTTTTTCCGACATAACTTTTCTACGTCCGTCTCTGACGAACTTTTTTTTTTATCCACACCAAAAAAACAAACAAACTCCAGGATTCCAAATTCAACACAAGCCATACGTCGACAACAATTGGAGGATGACACCAATTCATCTTCCCAGAAGTTGATCTCAACAATAACAATACACACCATCAGGCCTTCTGTTGCGTTTTGCTGGTAATGCAAACGGAACGGAGTTATTATTACAAAAGCAACAATTTTCAACTTATAACGAACCATAATAATTCCATTAAAATAAACTACATTCACTAAATAACAATATATATTATTTAAACGATATCGAGCTGATACAACACAATTTACACTAATCAAAACTTTATTATTTAATCCCCAAATATTAATAACCTATTAAAAAAAATTACCAAATCGTTTCCTATGAAAACAAAAAAACAAACGCGGCCATACGTGACTTGTCACAGTGGAATGAAATCTATTTTTCCTCTTTGTAAAAGGTTACCCCAAATACCAAAATGAGCGAGTCATATTTTTTAAAACTGCGCATTAAAACCGTTAACTATTTCTATTTATTGCACTTATTGCATATTCGAATTAAAAAATATCATCTCGTCTTCTGTGAAATCAGTAATGGTTTCTGAAAATATAAAAATTTAGATATTTTTTTCAAAATCTTCGATGAGATATGAGAAAAATATCATGTATAGGCCTTCATGGCCGATAGAGTCAATGAACTGGGCCAGGTCGTTCCAAGCATAGATGTTCAATCCAAGGGCGATTCCAACAGAAAGAATCTTTAATTTAATGGAAATTTTCTTTTTTGAAATTTTGGTCGAATTGGACATTTAAATACCAAATGATGGATTATGAGTGATTCATTAGCAGAATTCTCAACGATGCTTCTCACAGTCAAGCGTTTCTTTTGAGTTCTCTTCAGTCATATGTACCCAGATGTCCAATATCAAGAAAATCTACTTCCAAGGCTATCAGAAAATGAAGGTTTACAGGAAATACCTTGTTGACTTTCTTGCTGTGAAGGAAACTTTACCCAAAGTCGTGAAATTCCGTGATAAGTCAACATAGTAAACGGGACTGAACTTTGATTCTGCTGATTGTCTCCCCACATCCTCCTAAAATAGCAAAAGAATTTGCAGAGGAAAATGTTATAAATTCCTGTCCGTTCTTCGGTCCCGTCACAATAGTCTCGCACTCAGAGCTCTGTGATTGGTCGAAATTTTTGTTCAATCAGCAAGATCTTGATTGTATCTTCGGGGACGCTGTTCGTGATATCACACGAATTTCAATATTGTCGAATACGAAACCGAAATTTGAAAGTTGAAAACGAATGTGAATGTTGAAAAACGAAACCCAGAACTTTTAACGAAAACATTTAATTTCAATTTCAGACATTTATTCATTTTAATATTATTAATTCGTAAATTATGAATTATGTGGGGAATGGCGATGGAAAGAATGAATTTCTAAGTTGTTTGTTTTTTTGTATACTCCTCTTCATATGAATCCTTATTGAAACAACATTATTAGCAAGTCAAACTAGTGAGGAAGAGGAACAATTTGTCGAGGATTTCGAACGATATTCTGGAATGTGGAATATTGGAAGTGGAATTAGAATTTGTCTTTTTGACAAAGTAGGCTGGGCTGTAGATTTCAGAACATTTATAAATGATACTCCTTCCAAGACGGGGATTCGACTCGATGTAGATCACTGCCATAGGTTGAAAATGCTAGTTCTGTTTATGGATGCTGAGTGAGATTCAAGGTATTGTGAAATTCGGAATAATATACGAGAAAGTGAATACAAAAAAATGCAAAAAAAAATTTCTTTTTTTAAAATACTGTGTATGAACTTCAAATGAATATATATATTTTTTAAATATTAATAGGTATGAGTTGAGTTCCGAATGAGTAAAGAGATTGTAATTTGGGTGTTGGAACATCCACCATTTTTCAGAGAAATTGAATTTCGACTGGAAACTTTTCGACAACATCAGTTCACCTTCCCAATAGGAAACGAGATCATGAATCGGCTGAGAGAATATCCAAACTTGTACTTGTATTCTTTCATTGCCTCGTCGTTCAGGAGAAAAATGAACAGGAGAAGGAATTGAGATCGCTCACATTCCATAGTTCACCTTCCCAATGGGAAACGAGATCATGAATCGGCTGAGAGAATATCCAATTATCGTCTAATGTTTTTTCGTTTTACTTCGTTAATCTCAATTACCTTACCTTAATTCTCCAATGACCAGCTTTCTTTCTGTGGGCAGCTATCAGGAGGATCCATACATTATTCAGAAGTCTCTTTTAAACAATGCTTCCCACATTCAAGTGTTCCTTTTGAGTTCTCTTCAGTCAGGTTGTAATGTAAAATTGCAATTGATGCATGACAAAATTAAGGCAGAGTGTGACGCCCCACCCCCTATATTAATGTAACAACAACAAGTGTCAGGTGAGTTGAGCGCCACGGGTTCGAGACTGATGCTAGAGGGTGTGAATTTTGAGAATTATATGGACAACTACAGTGTATGATTACCAAACAATACTCTCTTTATTCCTAGAAGAACAAAAATATACGCAAGTACAAGTAAATGCTAACTCAATATGTCAGGCATTGCTACAATTGACATCACGTATGAATACCTAATAAGCTCTGCGTAAGGCATAACGTACCTGCTGAAGAGGGCCCTCCCTGCATCCAGAGAACTTAACTATCTAACTAAAATGTACTATTTACTCAGTCAATTCATGCATAAGTTAACTATAATCTTATTTGTTATTCTTAATCACGAGCAAGGCTTTGCAACTAATGCTAATATGTAGCTATTCGAGTTGTGCTACGACCATGCAGGCGGATATTACGACGGGCTAGAGCTTCACAACCAATTACTCACACGGATACACAGGTAGTACTTTTATTTCCATACAATCAACGCTACCAAGCGTTGCACGGACCTTTGAGTTAATTACATATACAAGGGGAGGACCGTAGTAACCCCTACCGCACCGGCTGTTTCGTCTTGCTCGGCTGTTTGTGATCCGCCTGTGTCGTCTTGCTCACACTCCAGTATTCGTAATTATAACGAGGCTTACTCTCAATACGTGCCTTATGCACACCCACACGAAAAGAGCATGAAACAACTCATCCGATCAGCGATTCGACCCTGAGATTCTGCATTGAGCTCTGATCGTCAGTCTCGTTGCCTTGCAAAGCCTCCTCCTATATTTCAATTGCAAATAAAATTGTTACTAGATCAATACTACAGATATACAATAATATCATATGATATGTGTAACGCGCTCTTGATAACAAGTCTTATTACAGCGACACACTACACAGTCCCATCCTAAATCAGTACTCTATGACGTTGCTATACTTGGACAACTAGGTCGTTTTACAATTCAATCTTCTCTTACTCTTGTTAAAGTGATATTATCAATGTACTGTTTATTCAACATGCACCAAATGTTCCCCACGCTCACAACATGGAAAGAACTCACCCATTATGTCAGATGTATGTTGTAATTTCGATGTCCATTCGAACGCCAATGAATCGTCATGTATTTCTTATACGCAGACCAAAGAAAATTATTTTTCAGCTAAACTTTGAATACGATGATATTCATGAATCAGCAGCAGCAGGCTGAACAACAAACGGCCAAGTATATATCGGTTGGTTGGTTGGTTTATTAGAAATTTTGGCGTCGACTACTAAGGTCATTTTGCGCCCTTTACACAAGTTATATCTGTACACAGCCCGGGACAAACACAAACATCCATGCCCACGGCGGGATTCGAACCCACGATCAGGCGGACTCGAAAACTAGAAAGCCTACGCCCTAGCTCTCTCGGCCATCTGGCCGGCAGTATATATCGGCAAAAAAACAGCACACTTTTCCGAACACTCAGGCGTTCCCATCATTATTTTTTTTCGACCTTCCATAGCGGTTGCTCAAAGCAAAAAAAAAATAAAACAAATATTCTTTAAAAACAAACAAATAAAAAAATAACAATACTCAAATTAGAAGACAACACAGTTTCTGGGAAATCCTCCCAGAAACAATGTTTTCCTCCAAAACAATGACAAGCCCTGTTGCACGATCAACATCATGAACAGCGATTGCCAACAAACACTTAAAAGGGATATATTTTATAAAACAGTTTCCTCTTTTTTTTCAAAACGAAAATAACTCAAACGTCACATATCATGACAACATCACCGACCTTCAAAGGTGTTGAAGAACTTCCGATCTTTAGGTGATGAAAAGTTAGCAAATATTCATTAGTCCAACGACGCCACCATAGCTTGATCAACCGCTGGCGATATTTCCACCTACGAGAAAACTCAAAAGAACAAATATTAGTATCATCAATTTTATTATAATTAAACAAAGGAAGGTCAGAAATCCGTCTTCCTGTAAGCAAATGAGATGGAGTTAGTGGCTCAATAGTATCCTCGCTCGATTCACAAGTTATAGGTCTGGAATTTACAGTAGCTTCTACTTCAATCAATACAGTTTCCATTTCAACTTGATTTAACAATGCTTTTCCCAAAAGTTTTTTCAAACATGTTTTTATACTACGAATCATTCTCTCCCAATAGCCACCCCACCAAGGTGCTCTATCCACAATAAATGACCAGTTTATTTGCCGATGAACACAAAAATTTTGTATGCATTGCTTATTGGCGGAAGAAAAGACATATTTCAGTTCTTTATCAGCTCGTTTGAATGTGCGAGCATTATCTGAACAAATTATTTTTGGGACACCTCGTCTTCCTATAAATCTTCTCAAAGCTAATATAAACTCTTCTGTGGTCAAATTCAGAACAAGTTCTAAATGAATGGCACGTGTAGTAGCACAAGTAAACAGAACTATGTAACGCTTTTGATGATTTTTCAAAAATAATGGCCCAGCAAAATCTATTCCACAGGTTTCAAACGGGGACGACGGTGTTACTCTATTAGCAGGTAGAGGGGCCATAATCTCGGAAGTTGGTTTCAATCTTTGTTTTTGACATGTTAAACAGCCTTTTATATATTTCTTGACACATTGACGTAATCTAGGGATCCAATATCTGCTTCTTATTTGCGTCATCGTTTCAGTTACTCCTGCGTGCAATATTAATCGATGTTGTTGTTTAATTATTAGTTTGCTGACATAATCATCTGGTGGTAAGATCATGGGATGACGTTGAAACTCTTGTAATTCGGCTGCCTGCAAACGTCCTCCTACTCGTAAGATCTCGTTTTCGTCTAAAAACGGGTTCAAACTGATTATAGAAGAGTTTGAAGGTATTGGCTTATTTTCTTTCAACGCTACAATTTCATTTCTGTATGTATTCTGTTGTATTACTTTCACCCAATATAATTCTGCTCTTTGCAATTCGTGTACTGTAAGTGGTCCAATAACTTTCGCACCTTTGTAATTATTGATGGCTCGAAAGATCCACGCAGTTACACGTACTAACTTGAACATATTACCATATCTTATGACATCTAATAATGGTTCTGTGTTGAGAAGTACATTAACTGTAACAAAATTTTCCTCTTCAACATCTTCGTTTGTGTCGAAGTAAGCTTGCTTATCAGAAGTCTCTTGGAGCCATGAGGGGCCATTCCACCATAATTTGTCATCAATCAATGTTTCTAGAGATTTTCCTCTTGTTAGATAGTCTGCTGGATTATCTATTCCACCACAGTGGTTCCACTGCATGGGGTCGGTAAGATTTTGAATTTCGATCACCCTATTTGCCACAAATGGTTTCCATTTGGCTGAAGAACTCTTTATCCAACACAGTGTGATAGTGCTATCACACCAAAATCTGATAACTTTGTCCGGTAAATATCTTTTCAAAGTCTTTGAAAGGCGTGCTGCCATCAGGGCTCCCATGAGCTCTAGTCGTGGTAAAGTCAATTTTTTGATTGGAGCTATTCGAACTTTCGACATAACAAATGCAGCTTGGAATGCTCCTGAATCTTTCTGGTATTTTACATAAACCACAGCACCATATGCGGACATACTGGCATCGCAAAATATGTGTATTTCGGAATTTTTCTCATCTAAATGTAGATGTCTATTCATTCTAAAAGCAGGTAACCATATTAGTTCTTGTTTCCAGCGTTCCCATGCGGTTAATATTTCTTTGGGAAGCTGTTCATCCCAATCAAGTCCAGATTTCCATAACTCTTGTAACAGCAATTTAGCTTTAACTATAAATGGTCCTGCCATTCCTAATGGATCATAAATATTAGCAATTACGCTTAGTATTCCTCGTTTAGTATGGCTGGTTTGTTCATATACTGGTTTCAGTCCAATAACATCTTGTTTAGTGTCCCAGGTAAGACCTAGAACTTCTACGATCTCGCTACTGGAACTGTCATCTTCTTCATTGATTTTCTTTTGAAGTGTATCTGAATTGGTTCTCCATTTCTTTAATAACATAGAAGCTTTCAATAGTATACATTTTGTTTCTTCATATAAAACAGTTGCAGTGCTAGTTACAAGATCATCAACATACAAAGAATTCAGATGTTTACATGTCTCCGGATATTGGTTTTCAAATTGTTTTAAATGGTAACGTATGGTTGCAGCCAAAAGAAAAGGACTGGGTCTTGCTCCGAACAGTACTCTTGTCATTCTGTAAATTTGAATTTTTGATTCTATTTTGTCAAATAGATTCTCTGGCCACAAAAAACGTGTTACATCTCTATCTATTGGATTCAGTGAGATCTGATGAAAGGCTTTTACTATATCTGCAACTAATGCAATTTTTCCTTCGCGGAATTTCATTAATATTTCCATCAGATTGGGTAACAAGTTTGGTCCAGTACACAACATGTCATTTAAAGATGCCGCTTTCGGTTCATGTGCCGAAGCATCAAACACGATTCGTAATTTTGTACTTTCATGGTTTTCACGTACAACAGCTCGGTGTGGAAGATAAAATACGGGACTCTTTTCCGCTTCGATATCTTCAACTTTTTCTACAATTCCATCTTTTAGCTGGCATTGAATAACTCTTTCATATTCTTCGTATAACAGTGGATCACGAAGGAATTTGTTAGTTAAAGATTTTAATCTAGCTTTGGCTATTTTGTAATTATTTTGAAGAGTACATGGGTCCTTCTTCCAGGGGAGTCGAACTTCGTATCGCTCTCCATTCCAGTTAATACTTTCTTCAAATTGTTTCATTGCCTGATCTTCTTCTTGACTGGTACTTGGACACAAGTCAACGATTCCAATATGTTGTATATCCCAGAACATCTTCAAACGGGTTTCCAATTCATCTGCTGATCTAATAAGATTCACCTGAGCAGTTTGATTTCTTAGTTCAGTATTAAGCGGTCCTGACAGACACCATCCCAACTTTGTTTCAATGGCCACGAGCTTGTCATTGATTCTTTTAATTGTGCCTGTAGTCAATCGCCAATAACAGTCACTCCCTATCAGTAGACCAGGATGTTGAATTCCTGTTTTTGTAGTTTTCCAACAAGAAAGATGAAGGTCTTTCATTTCTAATGCTAATTGTAGCTCTTTAGTGGGTCTTTCGGGGACAACGTTCACAGGCTGAGGAATTTCTAATGCTATTATTTCAATGATTTCATAGGGTTCGATTACACATTGCAAATTCACCTTAACCCTTTTCAACGTTTTGATTTGTGGTTCGTTTTCACCAAAGGTGTAAATTGATAAAGTTTCTGTTCCAATATATTCTAATTGCAGGTGATTACTTATTTCTTCTGACAAAAAAGTGCGCTGACTTCCTGTGTCAAATAAGCACTGTACTGTTAATCTTTTTTCTTTGGCTACAATTTCACCTTCTACTACTTGTAATAGCACATTGCCTGGATTGATCTCTTCGCTAGGTATAATCAGGTTGACTGTTGTTTCCTGACTTTCAGATTGAGTGGAGTTCTTATTTTCTTCTTTACTAATTAATTTGCAACTGAAGAGACCACTATGCTTACGTTTACATTTTGTACACTGTCTCTTTGGAGATTGGCAATCACGTGATAAATGACCTTTAGAGGAGCAATTAAAGCACCTGCCAGCTTTTTTAAATGTTTCTATCTTTTGTTTATCGGTTTTAGGGCATTCATACCACTCATGTTCTCCACTGGTACAAATGATGCACTGTTTAGTAGTAATCATCAAGGCAGAAGCTGTGAATCGTTGTTCCTTTGAAGTTTTATTCTGATTTGTAATCATTTTTCCCCTTTTCAATGTTTCCTCGTTGTTATTTTGTAACGTATTCAATTTCATTACTCGACTAGCTCGTTCTCGGCTAGTAATTTCCTTTTCTAAAAATTTGAGTATATCATTGACACCCCACTGTTGCTCATCATCTCTGTCTCTACTAAACTGAACAATAGCTTCTTCTGGTATCGCTTGCATTACTATTGGACATAATATAGTACCATATGATTCAGTGTTAATCCCAAGATTAGCTAGGCTCCGAATATGTAATTCACAAGTATCATAAAGTTTTCTTAGCGCTTTAACATCACTCATTTTTTTCACTTGTCTGAGCGCTATTAATTCAGCCATATGCGCATTCAGTAATATTTCTTTTTTTCCAAATCGTTTTGTTAATATGTCAATTGCAACGTCATAATTGGCATCTGAAATAGCCAGTCCGGCCGTCGCATCAGCAGCATCATTAGTCAACAATGTTTTTAAGTATATGAACTTATCCGTTTTTGTTATTTGATCATTTTCGTGAATGCTGGCTTTAAACTGTGCCCAAAATTTAGCCCATTCTAATATATTTCCATTAAATTTAGTTAAGTCTATGCGCGGTAAACGTATATGAGGAATTATAGGTAAGAGATTGCTTACCTGATCAGGTTGTTGAGATGAGCTGGTGACGTTTTCTTGGGTCGAGCGGGTCTGATTTATACTGTCGATTGTAGTTTCTTTCTTTAAAGCACGTGATAATCTAGTTCTCCATGTCACGATTCTATTTTGATAAGTCTCTACGGTTGTGTATTCTTCATCAAGGTCATCACTATCGGGTAGTAAAGCGTTGATTTGCTCATCAAGTTGATTAATTTGTTCTTCCTTATTTGTTAGCTGTGCCAATAATTCTTCTATTTCATCATATGGAGTAGGCGTCAATGATAGTTTCTCTTCCGCTGTCGTACATATCTTTGTGATAGATGTACGTAAACTCGTACGTTTTCTTTTACACTTGCTCAATGCGACTTCCATTTCAGACATGTTTCACGTTTTAATTTATCATAAAGTGAAGAAATTTATGATTTCAGTGATTTCAATGTGTTTCACAGAGTTTTATGTTGAATAACGTCAATAAATTCCACGGTTCCAGTTTTATATTAGAGTTCAATGTTCAACTGACATTATCGCTTCAACGTTGAGTTCAAATTATAGTTTCAACAAATTTTACTTACAGTTCCAATTTAATGTTCCCGGGTTTCGGCACCAAATGTTTGCGAATTCATTCTAGTTTCCATATTTCCAGAAATTCAATGATAACAATCCAATATTCACAAACAGGTAACAATTTATTGAACACTATAAGACTACATAACATTCTTCCATGACAGCTTAACACAAAGAGAGAGAACAAAGAGATTCAAAACCAAAAGTAAAAGTGATATTTGATACTAGCAGTTTCTAAAGCGAAGGTTCATGATAGAAACCGAAAGTTCCAAAAAGAAATCAAATTGAAATCCAAGTTCTTAACTTGTAGGCTCATCAAAATCCTCAGCAGTTACTTTTAATTCATCGGGGTAAGTACCAGTTAATAATGAAAAATTGAAAATAAGTGAAAGAGGAAAGGCTAAAGCAGAATTAACAGCCAAAATAATATCTGATCGAAACCCAAGCGGGTCAGGGACAGATGACGACTTTAGCTGAGAAATAACCTTTGTCACCTCTTCTTCAGTAGTAGGAAATGCAAAAAAAAAGAAGAATTTTGTTCAATACTATAAGGATAAAATACCGGAGAATTACCCAGAGTAGGAGAAGGAGGAAGAAGAGTAGAAAGAAAATCGGTTAGTAAAGTTGAATCTAAATGATGTGACATTTGTGGAGGATAGATGGAACCATTAGACCCTTTTAACAACTTATTTAACTGGACCCACTTAGATTTATTAGAGGACAATTGGACAAATAATTGATTATAATACTGCCGTTTGCAAGTTCTCACCAATTTCCTAATGCTATTTGAAAGATCTTAATATGTACGAAGCAAGCTAGGGGAGGACTTACGACGCACCTTGCAATATAATGCGTTCTTTCGCTTGACTAAAACTAGTATTTGTAGACTGATCCAAGGTTTACGAATATAAGTAGTAAATGAAGGCTTCCTAGGAGGATACAAAGTAAAATAACGATTATAACCACAATTAATTTGGGATAAAAAAGCATTAAACATTTGATTCACATCAGACGAATTTAGAAATATTTGATGCCAATCCGTTAAATTAAGAAAGGAATTAAAAACTGCTTTTCGGCCTGAGGACACTTTACGTAGAAGCTTACCTGTATTAAACGAACGACCACCGTGATTTATTTATGAACACAATTTTAAGTATTCTTGAATTTGTGGACAAATTACTATGACGTGATCCTTTTTTTTAGCGGGAGAAAGACTGGAACCCATATGGATGAAAGTGATGAAAAAAGCAATCAGGCTAGTCCAGATTCTGAGGCATAAAAAGATAATAACAGATATTAGCACAAGAGTCCATATTATTTTTATCTCTACTAAATATTAGAATATTATTAAAGATATAAGGAATAGAATACTACAAGAATTGGCCTTAACAGCTTCGCAGTACACCAACAAACAGGTCTGCTAACAAAAACCTGTCAATAAATAATTTCGTGATAGTGCTCTAAAGATGACACTTCATTGCGTTCAAAACTTTCTGCGCATGAACATAGTCATTCTTATCAATGTTTTCTTCGTTTAAAAATGAATAAAAGGTTTCCTGAGGAGGTAATTTAGTTTCATCAAATCTCTCGAACAAGTCTAAGGATATATTCATTTGGGCTTTAATATTTTACGATTTCGGGAAAATATGAATTTAAGATCGGAAATTGAGTTAAATTTGCCACCAATGTATCGAGAGATGACGAAAGAAATTGATATGAATCGAGAAAAAGTAAATTTTTGATTTTTATTGCTAAATTTTTTTCGCTCGATTGTGGAATGAAATCTGTTTTTTCCTCTTTGTAAAAGGTTAACCCAAATACCAAAAAGAGCGAGTCATATTTTTTAAAATTGCGCATTAAAACCGTTAACTTTTTCTATTTATTGCACTTATTGCATATTCGAATTAAAAAATATCATCACGTCTTCTGTGAACATGAGTAATGGTTTCTGAAATTATAAGAATTTAGATATTTTTTCAAAATCTTCGATTAGATATGAGAAAAATATCATGTATAGGCCTTCATGGCCGATAGAGTCAATGAACTGGGCCAGGTCGTTCCAAGCATAGATGTTCAATCCAAGGGCGATTCCAACAGAAAGAATCCTTAATTTAATGGAAATTTTCTTTTTTGAAATTTTGGTCGAATTGGACATTTAAATACCAAATGATGGATTATGAGTGATTCATTAGCAGAATTCTCAACGATGCTTCTCACAGTCAAGCGTTTCGTTTTAGTTCTCTTCAGTCATATGCATCCAGATGTCCAATATCAAGAGAATCTACTTCCAAGGCTATCAGAAAATGAAGGTTTACGGGAAATATCTTGTTGACTTTTATGTGAAGGAAAACTTTACCCAAAGTCGTGAAATTCCGTGATAAGTCAACATAGTAAACGAGACTGAACTATGATTCTGCTGATGTCTCCCCACATCCTCTTAAAATAGCAAAAGAATTTGCAGAGGAAAATGTTATAAATTCCTCTCCGTTATTCGGTCACGTCACAGTAGTCCCGCACTCAGAGCTCTGTGATTGCTCGAAATTTTTGTTCAATCAGCATGGTCTTGATCGTATCTCCGGAGACGCTGTTCGTGATATCACACGAATTTCAATATTGTAGAATACGAAACCGAAATTTGAAAGTTGAAAACGAATGTGAATGTTGAAAAACGAAACCCAGAACTTTTAACGAAAACATTTAATTTCAATTTCAGACATTTATTCATTTTAATATTATTAATTCGTATATTATGAATTATGTGGGGAATGGCGATGGAAAGAATGAATTTTTAATTTGTTTGTTTTTTTGTATACTCCTCTTCATACGAATCCTTATTGAAACAACATTATTAGCAAGTCAGACTAGGGAGGAAGTGGAACAATTTTTCGAGGATTACGAACGATGTCCTGGAATGTGGAATATTGGAAGTGGAATTAGAATTTGTCTTTTTGACAACGTAGACTGGGTCGTAGATTTCAGAACATTTATAAATGATACTCCTTCCAAGACTGGGATTCGACTCGATGTAGATCACTGGCAGAGGTTGAAAATAAGTTCTGTTTTTGGATGCTGAGTGAAATTCAAGGTATTGTACGAAATTCACTTATGCTGAGTCAAATTCGGAATAATATACGAGAAAGTGAATACAAAAAAATGCAAAAAAATTTTTTTTAAAAATACTGTGTATGAACTTCAAATGAATAAAACCCCCTGACAAAAGTATTAGACCATTACTAATATTAATGGAGGGTTCGGAAGAAAACATTTTATTTGCACAATGCATTGGAAATGGAAAATAAAACAAAAATATTACAAGAATGTACATTTGTTCTAGTACATCTACTGCAACTTGCAGCTTACAAAACAAATATGAACCTGTATAATAAATTGATGAAAAACGACAAAAGTATTAAACACTCATGGACAAAAGTATTAAACCACTCATTTTGAGGACAAAACTATTAGACCATACTCACAATTTAGAATTATTTCCCCTCTCTTAAAATGAGTTAGACCCGATATGTCAATCAGATTGTACTGATATGTAAAGTAGCTCTGTTTTTTTGTAAGAAAAAATTTCTGTTAATCACTTATTCGTAATAATTCTCTCACGAAACATGGGTCGTGGCAAAGAACTGTCGAGGGACATAAAAAAAAAGAATTGTTGAACTGGGAAAGGAAAACTATTCACAGAGACCTTTATTGCAGGCCTTCTTGGTGTCATTCAAACTGCTGTACTGTATACTCTGAATAAGTATAAAGCAACAGGGGATATTAAAAACATCAAACATTGTGGACGTCCACGTGCAACTACCAAGGCTGAAGATAGAAAACTGAGAAATATCTGCAAAAAAATGCGCAGTGCTTCATCATCAGAGATTGCAAATGAATGGCAAACCTATGGAGTGCACGTTTCAAGCAAAACAACAATTCGTCGTCTAAATGAAATGGGATACGTATCACGGAAAGCCAAGACCAAACCTCTCATCACACCGAGGCAAGCCAAAATTAGACTTCAATGGGCTAAGCAACATCAAACTTGGACTGTTCAGGACTGGGAATCAGTGATTTTTTCGGATGAAAGTAGATGTTATATTGGCTATGGTGACAATATTGATAATAAAGTTTGGAGGCTACCTAATGAAAAGTTTTCACCCAGATTGCCTCAAGAGAAGTGTTAAGTGTCCTGCTGGAATCATGATCTGGGAATGTATGACAGCGAGTGGCCCAGGATGGTGTGGTGAAAGGAACTGGCGTGGTGAAAGGAACTGTTAATGCAAAAGCTTACCAAGAAATTTTGGAATATCATTTGCTCTCAACAATGGAGGAAAAGTTTGGTGATAACGCATACATATTTCAGGATGACAACGTTTCTTGTCATCGGTCCATGTCAGTGAAAGCTTGGAAATTATAGAGTGGCATTACAAGCTTGGACTGGCCTCCCAACAGTCCGGATCTCAACCCTATTGAGAATCTGTGGGGTTTACTTAAGAAAAATGTTGCAAAAGAACGAGCAACCACAATTGAACAGTTGAAGTGTGCAATTATGAAATGCTGGAAGGAAAATTCCTGCAGAAATGTGCTCAAAATTGGTACATCAAATGCCTAATAGAATAAATGCAGTAATTAAAGCAAAAGGTGGTCCTACCAAGTATTAAAGTGTCCGTTTTTTCACCTGGTCTAATAGTTTGTCCTCAAAATGAGGTGTTTTAATACTTGTGTCCATGAGTGTTGTTTTTCATCAATTTATTATACAGCTTCATAAATAAATAAAATAAATAAAAAACTCTTTCACCACAACAAAAATTAAGGAAAAATACAACCTGAACCTGGAAGCGCTTTTCGACAGCAAGGCTATCATCATTCAGCAAGTACCATTTTTTTGATATTAACCAAAGAAGATGATGGATTTTGGGTGTAGTTTTGGATAATCTTTTATATAAAAAACTAGCAGGACAACTACAGCTACAAAATATCTTGTATGTAAATGAATATTATTTAAAATTAACCAATGTTATGTTACGTTATGTGGTAACTTTCAAAACATCTTATAAGATGTATACATGGATTCCTACATCGCATTTTTTACATTTTTCATTGCACACCCGACACCTTGTTTGCTTCTCTTGGTGAATCACCAGGTGGTGAAGGTGATCAAACCTAATATCAATATTTTCATTTTTAGGGTGTTTTCCTGTTGCGTTTTTTTGTTTGTCATAAAATCCATTACAATTCTCCTACGAAATTCTACTTAGGGTAGTCTAATTTCCTCCTTTCAACAAATGTGCAGTTGCCATGCATTTTGTTCTGCTACATCTGTACAGTGTGCTATTAGTGAAAAATATCACTTTTTACCATGGATTGCGATCTTGTAAAGACTGATGTTTTGGTCACACCTGTCAAGACTTCCCATGTATTTATTGTACTGATGAACAATATGTGGCTGTTCGAACGTTATGAACTTTTGTTCTTTCTGTGAGTACCTCTTCACATTGTGGATTGGTTCAATTGGATAAGCATTTGAAGCCAAAGTCACCACGCTGTTATATGCCATCTGCATACAATTATGTTTTTTACTTCAGATAATTGGAAATCATAGTGTCCTCTATTTATCTTTTTCATCTTTTTGAATCAATTAAAGGACATTTGCATGTTATATTATCTCTGATTGTTCCTGTTCCTTTCTGGCCCCTTTGTCCTAATTGTTCCAGAAGAGCCAAAGACGTGAAAAAATTGTCAAAATAAAGGTGATAAGGTAGTTGAGCTTGAGGCATCAAAATATTGCTGTATTCTAGCACAACGGCAGCACCCAAACAGAACTCCAATTATTCTTCTTTTAGAGAATTTCGAGCAATTTATTAAGGGTAAATACCCTATCCAGAATTTAAAAATCATATATTTATATGCAATATCAAAAAACCCAACATTATTATTGTATGAAACTACAGTAATGTTTTTTCGATTATCGATCAAGGCATTTCTAAAGTAAAGAAATTTGAATGCTTATATGCCTAACGTCCTTTATATAGGACAACATTATTCAAATCGCTATAAACTCAATTAAACTTATAGCACAGAACAAATATGACCTTTATATATATTAAAGAACATTCTATATCCGAAATGATCTGTTTTTATAATTTTTGAGTAGGTAGTTTTTTCGGGATCTTACATTATTTGAGATGCGGAGCACAAGCTGAAAAATCGCAACTTTCAGAACAATTTATAAATCATTTTCACTTTCAGCTTAGGCTTGAAAAATATCTCAGAATGATCTTTATACATTCAAGAAACTGGAAAACCTACTGAGATCTATTGAGATTAATTAGAAATTAGAAAAAAATCAAATTACAAGCGTCCTACATGTAGGATATCAGGCATACCTGGGTTAAGGTTTTATGTAATTTTAATCTTGTTTGAGGACTTCTTGATACACAACGTTAGCTGTTGCCCATTCCGGCTGTAAAATATAAAGATTTTCTTTTGAGCTTTCTCGTGAGCAGGCAACATAGAGCTGGCCACGAGAAAAACAATGGTCTCTGAGATCCACGCCAGCAACTTTTATAGTCTGGCCTTTGTTGCAAATTGATCATTTCGTATCCTTTAAACTCATTAGGGCAATTGATCATATCTACTCTACGTCTATTCTATTCTAGTCTAATATACATAAAATAAGCAGAGCTAAAGAAAAACAGAAAGTGAAAGGAAAATCTAAAATAAACAATGTGAACACAAGAATAGATTTTGACCACTAGTCTCTCTCAGGGTCTCTCGGGTTCCACTCTCTAGTCTCTGTCTGAGTCCCTGGCTTCACTGGGTCTGATTCAACAGGCCTTGAAACTTGTTAATAGTGATCGCAAAACGCACCTTTAAAGGAAACTGTAGACACTTGAATTGGAATGAGTAATCTGATGAAATTGGAGAAATGCGAGGAATAAGTACTTTTTCTCCACTGCCGCAACCTGTGAAAATAGTTGCTTCTATAATATTCTCTAACAGTGCAGTGACTTGCAGTCTTGTTCCATTGCATAATTTCGGTGGATTTAAGTTCCTTAAGAGCATAACTGGAGCTCCAAATCTTTAAATTCAGCACATGAGAAGGCGTACCTGAAGGATTCAGGGAGTTCAGAAATTCCACAGGGTAATGCACAGCATCTTCTATTTCCACGACCGAGTCTATTGACTTTATTTCTTCAGTACGCCATCAAATCTTTGCAGCAGCAAGCCATTAATTTCCAATGCCGTATCATTTTTGGTTGTCATAATTGCTCTCTCCCTGAACCACGAAACAGGTTTGTTATTAATTTTTTGTAGATCTGGATATATCATGCCTGTGAGTGATTCAATGTCTTTCACTAAATGACATAGACCTGTAAGAATTTCAATTTTTCCGTTCTTTTCTTCTATCATTCCTTCTCCAAGTGTCAAAAGCAAATCGCTCACTTTCAAGATCACCTGTAATGTGCACTCTCTTATTTTTTCTTAAAGTCAGGACCTTCACTTTTTGCCACAAATAAGACGATTTCAAGCATGCATTCACCTCATCATCACGTGCCCCCTGCGGTACAACTGGAAGAGTTTGCTGAAAGTCTCCTGCTAAGAGGACGGTAAGTCCCCCCATAACCGTGTTGCATCTTCATATATCTTATAGGGTCCTGTCTAGTGCTTAGAGAACTCCCTTGTTTGACATGGTACATTCATCCCAAACAGTAAGTTTACAATCTCTAAGTTTGCTTGCCATGTCACTTTGCTTACTAATGTTACAAACTGGTCGTTCCACAAAATTAAAGTTAAGAGGAAGCTTGAAAGCTGAATGTGCTGTTCTTCTATTGTACAACAGCGTCGCAGCTATTCCCGATGAAGCAACAGCAATGGCAATCTTACAGTGCGCTCTCACTTTAGAAAGCAGAAGATTGATCAGGAAAGTCTTCCCTGTTCCTCCAGGTGCATCCAAGAAGAATATATTCCAACTTTGGAAATGTGTTTTGTCAAGGACTTCATCATAAACTTCACGTTTTTATGAATTTTTTTTTTCATCTGCGTTTTTTAAACTTTTGCCCCATAAACTGCGGGGTTTTTAACTTTTTGTCGGGAGCAAAATGGCCATAGTAGCCGACGCCCTAAAATCTCAACCAACCAACCAACCAATCATCATAAACTTTCTTCTGTTCATAATTCAACAGTGGCTCATTTTTCGTAATAATATCAGTCAGCTCCTTCAAGTCGTATGTTCTTTCCATGAGATAGTCCCGGCTGGTTACAGTCGATGTAGAACGTAAAGGAACGGGCAAACCGAAATCTTTGAGTGATTTATCTGAAATAGTGAGCACGAAATCTTCTAGCAGAATAAGACACTCATTATAAACCTCATCTTTCATTACATCTGTGTTCACAGAAGGCAATTTAATTTGAAGTTGACTTGTGATATCTTCTAAAAAATTATCTTTGTGTTTCTCCCACAGTGCCACTGGTTCTGATAAGTTGCAAAACACCAACATTATAGCAAACAGTTCTCTGAAATTATGCGCAGATTTTGAGACAACGGCATCTTCTAAAGTCTTATTCCAATGTTCATCGTCTTCGAGTAACCCGAGTGCTGCACATGCAGACTGAAATGTCTTATGAAGTATTCCATTGACTGCCTTAATGTCTTGAAAAGTAGTAGGCCCTCGAACCTCATGAAGCAGAAGTCGCAGATAGTAGCACTCCAAATTAGTCGGATGCACTGTATATACTCTCCCCAGGACATGGTCTTTTCGAATTCCAGGAAAATTTGCAACAGGTTCTCCTTTTTTTCTCCGGTAGAATGAACCATTCTTCCACAAAAAATATCCTGGAATTTCATGATAAAAAAGTTGCTTTGCAAAATCATCAACCTGGCACTAGTTAAAAAATCCCATGAGAGTTGTCTTTGGTGGTTTTTTGAATTTTCACCATTACTTTATCTGCTGTAAAGTACACTCTCTGGCCGTTTTCAAGGTGAACACTCAGATGCATAACAGGTGGATATCTTTCGTGGATTGGAAAGCAAAAAATGCGCCAAGCAGCTTCTGAGCTACTGATGCATCGGCCTGTTTCTTAGGCGGTAACTTCATCGAGATCATTTTTGACCGCAAAAGAAGCTTGGTCAGAGCCTTTGTTAATATATTTACAAATGTATTTTATACTTTTAACGGAATTACAAAATTCCACGTTTATATGAGCATTGAAGGTAAGCGAAAGGACAGGGCTATATGGCACCATCCAACGGTTGTCTATAATGACTCCACTGATATTCACTGTAAATCCTCCATCTTAAGGAGCACGTCTTTTATACTGCGGATATCCATCTTGTCCAGTCTGTGTCTGCTTGAGAAGGTTTCGTGGATAATGCTTGCTGCAATTCCCATTTACCATACATGGAGAAATCTTGTTCAATACACCGCAAGGTCCGTGTATCATACTTGACTTCACAATTTCGTAAAGAGCAGGATCAGTCTCACGACAAGGAATCTCCGCACTGATCGTTTACAGAGATGCGTTCTTTTAACCGAAGTAATATGTGTACATGTGGTAAGCCCCGTTTCTGCCATTCCACTGTAAACATGTGGCATCTTGACTCTCCAAATAGATTTTCTTTTGTCAAAAGATTTATTATTTTCCTAACTTTCAGGTGGAACACTTTCAGGTGAAACCATCTTTCCAATATCATTCATTGATGCATCCTTTTTACTAATTGCATCTAGAAGGTGCACATAATTCTCGACCCTAAAGTTACTTCTGTTTTTTCCTGATGAACTGCAGTCTCTCAGTTTCAATCTTTGCATATATATCGACCAGGTACTGATTGAATAGATTTCTAAATAAATTCAAATGTATGTTCTCTTCCTCTCGTTCCATGATACGGTAAGTATAAAACTGTGCCGCAGACGCAGTCTTTTGAATTGGTTTTTTGGTTTGTGCATCTAACTGAGAAATATCAAAAGTGTAACCATCTTTCTCCGTGACAAAACATACGAGGGTACTGAAGAGTGTCGTAAGCCCGGTGAATTTCTGAAAATTTGTGTAATTTCTTGTCTCTTGTTCTCAAAACAATATCCCTCTGTTCAAAGTCCTGTCGAACAATGACTATAGCCACCTCATTAACTACAGGAGCATTATATCTACTTTTGTGGTCCTTAATTGGTTTTCTTTCTGAGTGAATCACTACTTAAAAATCATCTTTTTCTGCAATGCTATCTATTGCTGCTTTTAACTCCAGAACATACGTATTTGAGCCATGTAACATAATCTGTAGCTGTAAAACTAAACCTTTCTTCAAAGGATTGTTAACTATGCATCTAATATCTGCTTCTTTGTACTCGTCCCCAACAAAATAAATTTGCAAGAACTTGGGCTCTTCTTGCGGTGCTGGTAATGGAGATCCTACAAGGTGATAGACTTGCCCTTGAATTTTAAAGATAGGCATGAAATTTCCTTCTCGCACCTCATTTGCTGCGAACGACATCATCTGCAAAGAATTGTTATATTTTCTAATCAGTTGAAGAAAATGTGGCGAGTCTGGATGTTCATTTCCTATGAGGCTGTACAGAGGTTCGGGTGGTTGCTGTAATGGAGGTAACACAACCTTGCCATTGCTACAACACAAACCTACAGTTTCGTCCTACCATTTTTTTGTAATGCACCAATTACACACATTTGTCATTTTTCCAATAGTGGTACTTGGATCCGATTCATAATTTATATTTGCATTATACGCAAATGCAGATCGATGCTTAGAATTCCATTGACACTTTGAATAATCGGATATTTTCTTTGCATATTTTCTAACAGCAACTTTGTTCACGTCTGGTTTATTTATAGAATATTTCTGAACTGCTTTCCTGTGCACCTCTGGATGTTTTTGTGCATATTCAGCATCTGCTTTCCGGTTCACCTCTGGATGTTCGACTGTGTATTTAGCAGATTGCTTCTTATGAACTTCAGGTCTTTTCTTTTGGTACGCAATTGCGCTATTTATGATTTGCTTTCTTCGTATAGAATCAGTAAATCTGGATCTACATTTTTTTCTGATTCTTCTTTGATAAAGCAGATAAATAAAGGTGTGAAACGGATTCAGTTAAAGGTCGCACGGGCATCAAGCAATCAAAGTGACCTTCACGCCAATTTCCTGAAAACAATAGTCTTCGCACACCTCGCATAAGTTCTCCAAACTAGGAAAATAAAGTATCGCATATATAGACCTCCAACCTATATTAGTAGAATTCACCTGCAGCCATTAGTTCACAAGTTGTTCCGTATGCGTCAGCACAAGACATGTGCTCTAAATATTGAAACCTCGATTCGTAATTGTCTGTAAATATATGAAAACGCTCCCAATTATTAACAACGTGCTAACTATTTCCTCTCCAACTTCACGACCAAGTATATCAGAACCATAAACCAGATACGACAAACTACAAAACAGACAACCTCCACCCCCCCCCCCCATCATTCTATGTACGTAATGAGGAACTGAAATGCCCTCTGAAGTAAGATAATGGATCTCCATAATATCAGTAACAGTTACTAAATAGTAGAAAACAAATATAAGTTCTATGCATCAAGAACATAAAATAAAAATAGCCAAGAATAGTGAGAACATAAAAAACTACAGATAAACGTCTAATAAAGAAGCTCAAATCAGGTACACGTAATACAATCCAAGTCAGGTAATAAAATCCAAGTCAGTTAATAAAATTCAAGTGAGTTAATCAAAGTCAAGTGATGCAATCAAAGTCATAGAAATACAAAATAGTATAAAACAAAACAATTCCTATCGTAAAACAAAAAGGTGACTTAGTTTTGAATCTGCAATCCGAAACATTAAATTTTGATAATGTTTTTAGATGCAACAAATATATAAATATATTATACAGTACATAAACCTTTTATTTATTTATCAATGGACGAGTCTACAGAATCATGTACATCATTATACTGAATAAGGGCTTAGAATAACTGAAGTGGGGAAATCAGCGCGGGTATCGAGTCTGTCGCTATGTCAAGTAAACACAATGTCTATGTTTAAGTTGCCTCTTCTTACTCGCATCTTTGGTCACAATCGAATGCGGGACCACAAACACAGACGTGCAAGCTTTTCGCAGTATCTAAAATCACAAAACGAGTGTATTTTGTATGACGAAAAATTAAAATTATTGCATCACCCGTAACGCTCTTTTTAGCCGGCACGTATAGAGAGGAAGGAATCTGTAGAAATAAATATAGCACTTCAAAGCACGTAGAAATTCAACCAGCGCTTAAATTATAGATAAGTTGAAAATTTCAAAAACCATCAAAAATATAAATGTTTCAAAATAATAACTTATGAATTAAATTGTGAATAATAAAGTATATTTACTGTAATGGAAAAGAGTTTATTTCAATACACTAGCATTCATTAGTCTTCATTCAAAATGCTGAAAGCAAAACATTCGGCTATTACACGGCTAGGTAAGACAGCGTGGTGTAGTTGCGCTATCTGTTACCACACTTTCAATATATTTCATAGTATCACGACCTACTAGATACTATTAGTATCCAGTAGGTCGTGATAATATATCTGTAGTAAAGATTTGAAGAAAAATTGTTGGTCAGACAACGATGGTCAGGTGACTTTTCAGTTCCGGCGTTTGATTCAAGCCAGAGATCCTTAAAGGCCGCTCCACACTCTCGCGAGAATCTCGGCCTTGAATTTTGCCGAGAACTGTAGTGCTGCCGCCTGTTCTCGCGTTCGCATCTCCTTTGTCTCGGGCAAAAAACCGATAACAATCGGAGAACTCGCGAGAACGAGAAGAGAAGAGAACCAGGGGAGAGCCCGAGAATCGGCTCCACATTCACGCTTCTTGTGTTGTTTTCGATTTCTCGCGAGAGTGTGGAGCGGCCTTCATACTATACCGCGTAGCCAACGAGAAAGACAGGCCGGGGCACTAAAATGTCACATGACCAAAGTAGATCGAGCAACAATCCAATCTTCATTGTTTCCAACAAACGAAAAAAACACTGATTGTTGAAATCCAAGATGGAAACAATGAAGATTGGATTGTTGCTAGATCTACTTTAGTCATGTGACTTTTTAGTGCCCCGGCCTGTCTTTCTCGTTGGCTACGATACACTGTCCAGTGAAAGAAAAACCGGGCGTATCTGATTAAATTTCCGATTTCAGTTGTTAGACATTGTTGCTAAGGAAAATTAACAATGTTTAACAATTGAAATTGGGAATTTAACTAGACACGCCCAGTTTTTCTTTCGTTGGAGAGAGTATAACGACGAGGCCAACGAGATAACAAGGCCTGGAATCGAAAAAGTCATCTGACCAACTGAGTGCTAGCAACAATCAACCTTCATTGTTTCCAACAAAAGGTTTGGTTTGGTTTGTTTTGGTATTAACGTCCTTTTCAACTGCCATGGTCATTTCAGGACGGCGTTATAGGGGCCGCAAATTTTGCCTCGCAAGGGTTCTTTAACGTGCAGCCGGCAAACGACTATACGGGACCAACGGCTTTACTTCCCTTCCGAAGGAAGTGCGTGATCTCAGGATTTTCCCCCTGAAAAAATCCCCGTCGTCCTCGGCCGGGGTCGAACCCGCGTCCTCGGGCATCAGAGGCCCAACAAAAGGAAAAACACTGATTGTTAACATCTAAGATGGAGACAATGAAAGTTGGATTGTTGCTAGCACCCAGTTGGTCAGGTGACTTTTTCGCTTCCAGGCCTTGTCATCTCGTTGGCCTCGTACTAATGAGATATGACGTTAACACGTTGCCTTTGTAATTCCTAGAGAGCCTTTTTAATCATAAAGGCTCTCTACTAATTCCGTGATAGCAGTGGCCTCTGGTGTAGTAGGAAAAAGCAAAAGTATCGTTCAGATATCGTTTTCTGCGAGCATCGCGAGAAACTGACGTCATTACGTAACAGGCATAGATGACGTCACTTCTTTCTGCAATACTAGTGCTGGTAGACTTTGGACAATACAAAATATGTTGTTTAAACAATATCTCGCGGCACATCGTTGATTTTTGGCCATTTTTAAATTCAGCTTGCATTTATAAGCCTATCCAGGAATAAATGACATGTGCTCTTGGTCTAACACTTCCGTTATTAAAGCGAAATTAAAAGTTAGATTTGTAAAATGAAAACTGTTTATGACATAAAATTGGCCGTGACATCGCAATGACGTCATAAATGAGGCTGCCATCTGGTGTAGAAGGATAAAATACATATGCGCAAACAAATTGCGCATTACATCAAACAACAATGGTTGTCAGGTTGTCATATCTCGTTAGTATTAAGGATCTCTGATTCAAGCCGGCGCCAACAATTGACTTTGCACGAGTGACGTAACAGTTATACTCCACCCCTTGGCAACGCGCCATCTTGGTTCCACACAGGTCGTTGCTAAGCATTAGATATAATCATTCTGAGACTAGTTTGCCTACATAAGCGATCAGAATGTCTGCAATAAAACCATATTTCATTGCTACTTTTTTTATGACGACCCAAAATTAATTTCAAAAGAAGAAAATGATTTAAACTCTTCCTAGCAACGGCTGTGTGGAACCAAGATGGCGAATCACTAAGGAAGTGACGTCTCTTCGTACGTAGTCCATGGTTAAACGTGCAACAACAATGCAAAACTGTTTCCGTAACACTTTTTGCTGTCGGTTTTCGCATCACGTTTTTTATAGATAGATGTCCAGCCTTAAAACATTATCATGTTAATTCTGTAAATTGGTTTAACACCAAGAATAATGAGAACATGCCTGAAATTGTTGCCATGGACATAGCCTACAATGAGAAAAGTAAGCCTGCCAATTTGCCTTCTTCCATTGTTCAAACGGTGTCTCAAAAAACGTCTCAAACACCACCTAGTGACAAAATGTAACACTGTTATGCTGTCAAGTTATGAAAAATGTTAAAACTTGATTTGTCATATACAAAACTGATTTTTCTTATTTTTTTATCGAGATGTGAATAGACAGGTGTTTTCTCTTATTATAGGCTATGAATCGCAATGACGTATATTAAAGCTAGACTTCGAATCCTTTTGTTAACAGCGTCACCAAAGTGAAGCAAATTAAAGCCTTGATCGAGGCTTCCGAGATTATACAGGCTGACCCTTATCATGAAAAAAGTGGCGATAATAAAGATGGCGAAAAGAGGCAAAATTTCCCGGGTAACCATTGCCATCTGTTGTCATAAAACCGAAATAGCCGCCAACTTCTAAAGAAATCAGAAACATATTAACTTGAATTCTAAAATTATATTATATCAACGAAATAAACATGTTTAATTCTCGTTCAAGCAAGATTTTAATGGGTTTAATCAAGGCTTCGTGCTTATATTACATGTAAAAATCTGGGAGATAATGCCTATTTCGGTTTTACGACCCCAGATGGCAATGGTTACCACGGTGATTTTGCCTTTTTATTGTCGCCATATTTGTCGCTCGTTTAACAATGGTTTTTTCCTGATATGGGTCAGCCTGTATAATCTCGGAAGCCTCGCCTTGATAGTCTGGGCCGGAGTGAGCCGTGGAGTAGTTAGCTGTCTGGCTGCTTTGTTTTTGACGATTTTGGGCCCGAGGTATAATTACTGTAATTCAAAACCATTCCTCAAAGCTGAAAAGTTCAACAGTGTCCGTTGAAAATATCGGTAAGAGTTAGGGCGATTCTTGTTATTTGTTTCTGTGCTCACAAATTGCTCATCGGCTCTCAAACTGGCTAAACCGATATCCTTGGCTCGAACTCCGCTTCTCCGGGCAGGGGTTCCGAGAGAAAGACTTCTGAGGCGGTGTGGGCAGCTTCTGATCACTGAATGGGCATCGAGACGGGTTTCCTTCCTTGCTGTTGGAGCTAAGGCAGATGGTGTTGCCTCAGCGAACGCCTAATCAGGGGATCTTAAACGCTAAAAAGTCTAGGCGTCCAGGAACGCACATGCTGTAAGTATCTGGCAGCCCATACGGGGCTGCGCAACTTATACAAACGCCTCAAAAACGAGGCCCGTTCACAACTGACAAGGTATCAGAAGGCCATCGGAAAGATGAAAAGGAAGGTCTGGTCTCCTCCGATGACCTCGCATAAACACTTAGATGTTGCGAAGCGTTTTTTGAACATAAACGGACCTAGCCGTGGCCATTCGCGGAGAAAAAAGGATCGTAGTTGATCGGCCACTTTCCTCCATACGGTCGAGAGTGATGGAGGATGACCTTGCGATCGATGCCCTCGAGCCAGACAAAGTTCTTTGTTGGTGTAGGCGATCGCAATGGTTAGGTCCGGTTTAATTACCTCGTCAGTAGAATCATTTAAAAGGCAGCGCAGGAACTTATATGAAAAGTATGTCAGTCCATACAGCTGCCTCAAAAGATCCCAGATCGAATTCGCGAACGGGCACTCGTAAAATATATGGCTGATCGTCTCGGCTACGCCGCACACAGAGCATCCTGTAGACACGACCACTTTCCACTGATGCAGACGATGAAGGGAGAAGAACCCGTGATGCAGCAGCCGCCATTGATAATTAAATAATGTTCTTTCAAAGGCAAAAGATTTTAAAAGCTTCATGACTGCTGCCCACGGATGATCTGGAAAAAATCGAAGGATATCGGTTGATTCTCGAGGGACGGTCTGCTGAAAAGACCACGAGAGACGGAGTACTTCCCAGTCTTGTGGATCAATACGGCGTAGTCACAAGTCGAGGTTGAACACTCTATAAATATCTGGATGGAGATGACACTCTGTAAATATCTCTATGGACTCTATGCACTGGCAACAAGGAAGGTAATGGGAGCCTATACACCTTGAAGAAAAATCTTAGGTGCAAAAAGAAAAAGTTCGCCCATAGAGGGGGAGGGCAAAGAAATACCCGTATCAAAGCAGCTAATCTAGCAGCAATGAGATAATGCTTAATATCGGGTAAACCTAGCCCTCCTCTCTCAAAAGGAATAAAAAGGAACGCTGCTCTTAATGGATGACGTTGCTGAGCAGTTGTCCCCCAAACACAGTTCACAATTGCTATGCAGTTTCCTGAAGCGTTTATACGGAGGCAAGGTGAATAGGCATTTAGATGTTACAACTGGAAGTACATGAGTCTTGATGTATCTCACCTTGACGAACCGGAAGTTTTGGTCAGGGCGAGAGATGCACTTCTCAATCACTTGCTGCCAGTGCATAGAGTCCATAGTCGGTAGGAAAGAAAAGACATATCCTAACACTGTAATTCGGTCGCACCATATTATTGGGAAAGTTTTAAGATAGTCCACAGTCCAATTCCCAATAGCAATACCTTTAGACTTGACGAGGTTGATGGAACTCCCCGTCGAAGTACTAAAGTGGTCCAAAGGTCTCTTTATAGATGCTCAAGGAATAGCGATCGGACGCAAAAAGCACTACGTCATCTGCATAAGCCAAAGTCCTGATGTTTATGGATGCAGCTGGCAGATCGTATCCTCGAACATCTTGGTGGCGATTTAAGTATTGTAATAATGGTTCCAAATAAAAGATGTATAGCAGGGGGGAAGAGGACACCCCTGCCTGACACCCTTACGCAAATCGAAGGTAGCGGATATGCAACCATTAATCGCCACACATGATGCGGCCGAAACATACAGTGCGGAAATAATCGTGGCGAAGACGAAGATGACGAAACACTTCAAAGAGAAACTCATGGTTCACTTTGTCGAAAGCCTTTTCCTGGTCAAAGGCTTAAAATAGCAAGAGTTTGGTGACGAGCACGCGCTTCTTCCATCACACACCCGAATCGTAATTAGATAATCGGACATCCTGCGCGATGGAATGGAACAGGATTGTCCGGGATTGATGAAATCTTAGGCGAAAACTTTAAGTCTTTGTTGAAATACACAAGTGAAGACCTTGTAGTCGGTGTTGAAAAGGTTATTGGCCTCGACTGGGTAACAAGCTCCGAATTCGGCACTTTGGGGAGTAAGATGATTTTCTCCACGGTGAAGTCCGATGTGATGAAAGCCGACTCATCAATAATCGAATTAAGCACTTGCACCAGGAAAGGTCTAAGAAAATTCCATGTCGCGTTGTAGAATGAGTATAGAATGCCATCCATACTCGGGCTGGACTGATGACGGCCATCCGCTGACAGGAACTTCTTGACTTCGTCTTCGGTAAAAGGACGAGAGATAGACAGGTCGACATACTCAGAAAAAGGTCTTAGCGCCTCAATGCACTGCTTCGTTTCGTCAGATGGAATGATTGGGTTATTAAAAAAGGATGAAAAATGGGCGTGAAAAGCTGACAAGATGTCGTGGTCAGAATTCACTTCCCCATTTTCCACCACCAAACGATGACATCTTTTTTTGTTGGCACGTCGTCTCTCCTCGGCAAACGCTGCTGATGATAAATTCCTGACGTCAGTCGCCCAGGAAAGTTTGGCTTCGAGCGCTGCGCCGACCGCCTTCCGGATCATTAGAGCGTTGATCTCGCTCTTCACCTGACGAATCTCCATCTCGAACTGCTCCTTCGGGGTGGATACTTGAAGGAGCCGAAGGATTTCTTGCAACATCAGAAGATGGCGACGTCGACGACGAGCAGCGTCTAACCCAATCTTTCGAAAGAAACGCTTGATTTTGACTTTCAAGTCTAGCCAATCAGCAAGCGTAGGAGGCACTTTATGAAGATGTTTTTCGACAAACTGACCGAACATTCCTTTGTATTCCTCTTCGTCGAGCAGAGAAACATTCAGAAACCAATTGCGATGGACTGCAGAACTTGTAGATGATGCTGGAAATGGAGGATTCCATGACAACATGATGGCACTGTGGTCGGAGAATGAACATGGAATTACCTCCATTTTTCCTGGCGAGCCAGCAAATGCATTGTCAACTTTTAAGGTCTAATTTTGATTAAATAGTGTGCCCTTGCTGGAAAGTAGACCCAAGCTGACTACTTTGTGTATGGTGTGTCCATCAGTCGAACAGTGCATTTTGCTGGCACAAACGATACACATGATCAGACGAAAAGATGTTGTTGTCGTCTGGATGGCAGTTTAAATCACCAGCAATCACCACAGGCAAAGACGAATACAAAAAATAGTTTAAGTGACTAAAAAACGTTGGTTTATCTGCTGATCCACACGTTGCAGAGACATTAAGCAGTTGGAAATTGACACCAGATGTTGAAATGTCCAAAGTGATTACCCTGCACACGCAGTCATACACACAGTTCGAAACCAGAATGGAGGGGTTGAAGATGATAGTGGCATCCCTTTCCCATTTGGTGAAGAAGAGTTTATGAAAAACTGTCCATTGGTGTATTGACTGCGAAGACCCTGTAGCACGATCTTAGCACTGTTGTGAGGTGGCGAGTTTTACTTCTTGAAGTAACAAAATGTCCGGCCTTTACAGGGCAATGAACGATGACAATACCGATTGCTTAAAAGAGGAACCAAGAAAATGCACGTTCAGGGAGATGACTTTCATTGAGGATGTTTAGTGAGGTAACTGCTGACCTGTGTCCGGTTGAGCCTTAGGCCTCCCAGATGTTACAGGAGGCTCTGACGTTCTTCTCCTCGAAGATCGCAGACGACCTGATGAGGAAGAAGTGCTGTGCTGGTGGCTCGCGCGGCTGTCTCTCTCGGAGGAAGAAGTAGCTCTACTCTCGTCCCTGTTACCACGACTCCGTCTGAATTTTTTCTTGCGGGGCTCCTCGTCCTCGCAAGATGATCCTGCTGTTTCCTCGCTGATGGATGTGAATTCGTATCAGTAGTCCGCACAGGCTGCGATGTCGTTGACTGCGCAGGTGGACGAAGAGCTGGAAAATCCTCCACTGAAAAAGCGGAACCTGCTCTTACTAAAGCATCTACGTCGTCATCTCCAGAAGCTTCGTCATTACCCATCGACACATCGAGAGATGGCTGAGGGAGAGGTGTAATCTGTGGGAGCTTGGAAGGAGGTGAAGATGGCTGCTCCCTCCTGGGCTCCGAAGATGTTGCTCGAGGCGAAGATGGTCGAGGTGGTGGTGGGGGGGGGGGGGCATCATCTCCTTCTGCAGCTCTGGAAGAGTCGAAAGAGACTGTGTAGCTTAGCTCTTCCGCAATGGGGATGACGGCGACGAAGCTCTGTTTGTCACTGGAGACTTAGCCGGTGATGCTTCAGGGATAGCTGCTGGGACGACATTCCTTTAGGCGAAGCTGGAACATCTGCTGGCGCTGCATACACCCTCTCCGGGCACTGGTGAAATTTGCTCACAATGCGGTTGCATGCATCGCATTTCTTAAGGAGAGGGCAGTCTTTTCTGACGTGAGACGTTTTCTTACAGTATCAGCAGCACTGCCTTGCATTACAATGTTCTCTGGAATGTCCCTCTGAAGGTTCATGTTGACTATGATGTCACTAGTCATCTGCACGATTCATATCACCGCAATGATAACTTTGCAAGTTTCTGTGAATAATATTTAAAGCAATCTAAAGGTATCTTTTAATATATCGAATTATTATCTAAATATAATATTTATATTTATTATCTAATCCGGATGAGTTGGATAGGCGACTTTCTTCACCTGTCCGTAGTCGGACATGTACCTCTTCAGGTAATCTTCTTCCATTAGAGGCGAGGCACCCCGGATGAAGATGGGTAGATATCCGGGCTCAGCATAGCACAGGCGGACAGTGGTTTGTCCGCAGACACGACACGGTCTGCTATGTTTCGCTGTCGACAGAGCATCCTCCATTCATTAGGAGAAAGTCTCTGAACGGCAGAAACAGCAGGATCACCAGACAGTAACATGGGCGGAATGCCCGTTTTCAAATAAAGTTCTTCAATAAACATGCCGACGGCGAATGGTCCGTTGGCAACTATAAGCACCATGTTCTCCATGGTAAGAGTAGAAAAGTTCGGGGGGGGGGGGTGAAACCTCCCCTGGGGGTCGTCGGGGGGAGGGTCAATCGAAGTCACAAAAGGTCACTCACGCACGCGTTGGTTGGTTGCTGCGTGAGAATATTTAAAGTTCAAATGTCACTTACACAATCATGGACACTATTCGCTATGGAGTCAGAGCACTCTTTCTTTCCTTGCTGTTGGAGCTGAGGCTGATGGTGTTGCCTCAGCGAACGCCTAATCATGAGGTCTTAAAATCTAGGAGTCCAGGCGCACTTGCTATAAGTAGCAGGCAGCCCATACGGGACTGCGTAACTTCTCTAAACGCCTCAAAAACGAGGCCCGTTCACAACTGACGAGGTATCAGAAAGCCATTGGAAAGGTGAAAAGGAAGGTCTTGTCTCCTCCGATGACTCACATAAACACTTTCATGTTGTAAAGCGTTTCTTGAATGTAAACGAACCTAGCCGTGACCATTTGAGGAGGAGAAAGAACCGAAGTTGAGCGGCCACTCTCCTCCATACGGTCGAGGGTGATTGAGGATGGCCCTTTGATCGACTCCAGTGGGCCAGCCAGAGTTCTTTATTGATGAAGGCGATCGCTATAGCTAGGTCCGGTTTACATACCTCGCCAGTGGAATCGTTTAAGAGGAAGCGTACAGACTGTTATGAGAAATGCACCAGCCCGTAATGCTGTCTCAAACGATCCCAGATCGACTTCGCAAACGGGCACTCGTAGAAAATATGGCTGATGGTCTCGGCTACGCCGCACACGGAACATCCAGCAGACCTGATCACCTTCCACTGAAACAGGCGTTGAAGAGAGTAGAACCCATGATGCAACAGCGCCGCCATTGGTAATTAAATAATGTTTTCTCAAATACAAAGGATTTTGAAAGCTTCATGACTACTGGCCACGGGCGATCGGGAAGAAGTCGAACGATGTCAGTCGATTCACCAGGGTCAGTCTGCCAAAAGAACCATGCAAGCCGAAGCATTCCCCATTGCTAAGGATCCATTCGGCGTAGCATCGGTAATACCAATACAAAGTCCAGCTTGAAGGCTTTGTAAATGTCTGGTTGGTGTTGATACATTACTACTGGCAACAAGGGAGATAACGGAAGCCTATTCACCTTGAAGAAAAACCTTAGATGTAAGAAAACGAAGTTCACCCATAAAGGGGGAGGGCTAAGGAATACCTGAATCAAGGCAGCCAGCCTGGCCGCTATGAGGTATCGTTTAATATCGGGTAAACCCAACCCCCCTCTCTCCAGAGGAATAAGGAAGAACGCTGCTCTTAATGGATGATGTCGCTGAGCAGTCGTCCCCCAAACACAGCGTCTATTTCTCTTTCTCTTTGATTTTTTTTGTTCACACAGAGCAAGAGTCAATGCTAGAAAACCCAAATCCGAATTGGAATACATTTTGAAATTCACAACAATCACGACCAAGCAACATGTATGCCCGTCTCCTGTTCCGTCTTCCTGTAGTAAGCCACAGATAACTTGGCAGTGTGGCTTGATGCCTTATCCATGCGGATCCAAACTTTTAATTGCTCACCAGGGTACAGACGTGGGATATCCTGCCGATATTGACAGTTTCGTGCACACTTTTTGCCAAACTTTCATGATTTTTACCGAAAGTCACCAATGTGGGTAGATTTACATTTTCGTGCACACTTTTTGCCAAACATTCATGATTTTCACAGAAATGCACCCAAATGGGTGGATTTTGTGACGTACCAGGTGTGCTGGTAGTCACGTGAGTCCGACGGAGGGGGGGGGGTGTTATTCAGAAATCTTACCTGTGGATTGATTTGGGTAGAAAATAGTTCGGAGGTCGTAAAAGATGTGTGTAAAATGTAATTTTGTTTTGCATATTTAGTCGTTGTTTATGTGTATCGGTATTTTTGTGGCTGATATTGTTGTTTTATTGTCAAGAGAAGGGTGATTGTTTAGGGTGTGTACATTATTGGCGGCTGTAAGCGTTGATATGTTTTCTGAGAAGACGAACGCAGCTTCCGATAAAGCATTGTTGTGAGAATTTCGGAGAATGAGAGCTTATGTGTGAATGTTGTTTTGTTGCGCGTGTGCGTGTTGTTTTTTTTTTAGTTCCTTTTTTTTTTTTCATTATTATGATTATATTTATGATTATGATTTGATTTCCAACGCTGATGGCTTGACGAGATGGATAATCTGATGAAAATTCGAACTAAATGACTGGGAATGTTTTGCAATTGACTGAAACTATACGATAAGTGATTGAACTATGATGTTTTCTCAGAATAGGAACATGATTTTGTTTAATTGATCTTTAAATGTTTTTTTATGATACATGAGTTGTATAGGATCGCCGCGAGAATGACGGAAGCAAGTAGAATTTGAGTGAAATGGAGCGACACCGATAACAGGGGCAAATGAACGGAACGTTGTTGACTTCGGCCGATGTGTGTTCTCGGAAGTATGTTAAGATGGCTTAGCGTATAATATCTGAGCAGCGGAACCTTACGGTGAATGACACCATACCAAGTTGAGTAGCGGCAGATTTACTACGAGGGAAAAAAAAACAGAATGGTGGATTGCGGCACCTCCCACCGCATCTCACGAGACTGGACAGTAAAACTATTACCCTGCGACGTTTCTGTTGTTATAGAAAAGTTGGAGAACTCTTAGGAAATTAATTAACTCACCATTAAGAGAATTCTGATCTCTGTTCTCCGTTGCTACAGTACGAAAAGCGAGCTAAAATGCAGAAAGCCTGTTGACTTAAGATTCCCTTACCGATAAACGATGTTAACGGATGTACTTCTGGAAATCTGAGGCGAACGCCGTTGCAGCATAAGTGAAGAAGCGGAGCGGTACCCTCGCGCCCAGTCGTCGCACCGTGGGTTTTTAAGCACGAGTAGCGACTCAAAACTGACGCGCGTTTGGGGCTCACCAGTGCCGGTTGCACGTTCGGTTGCTCCGTCCACCTAAGAAGGGTTTCCGTGCTCCTCCCTTAGTTGTCTAATAAAAGGGGCGCGCTGCGCTAAAAGAAGCGTAGTGTACGTTTGTTTGAATACTTAATTCAGGGGACGTGAGCAAGCGGAATCAAGCGCGACGTCACTGTGTGGGAAATGAATCTGCCCCGCCCTTCCAATTAGCCTCTTAATGGCAGTAGGCAATCGACCTCAGATTTCCCATCGAGTCCCGAAGTGGAGACGAACCCCATTTATGGATTCAATAGTTTATGTAGATTAATGCATGGTATGGTAACATAAAACGTTTAAGGGGCCCCTAGTTTTGAAGGTTTTAGCCTATAGATCTGGAAATATAATGTGTCACATATGATAAAGGCGAAATTATGAATAAAGTATGTATTAGCATAAAACGCAAAACTGAGTTCTTGTAGATTATTTACTGGCTCCGAACCCCTGATTATTTCATTCTCCGGTGTTGTTAATCATATATGCACACTTGTGCATTACCTGGGGGGTGGGATTATCACAATTTACAGATTGCGATTTCAAAGAGCTCGCTGCTGCTGCGGCTGAAAACCCTCCTTTTTCGGTCAGTTTCCGGATTGTGAAACATACGGTGGCTGCTACGAGTTCTCGTCGGCGGAACCCCTGATGAACCACCTTGGTCGACTGTTCCAGCAATATTGTGTAGACCAATATGCAAAGGTTGAACAACTTCGATTGAGATCGCAAAAGGAAAATCAGGCCACTCTGAGATCGGAAATGTACTCGGGACTTTGTGATGCTGTGGCGAACGGAGTCTCTTGAGGAGATTATACGTAGGTAAGGTGAATAGGTACTTGGATGTCAGAACTGGAAGCACATGAGTCCTAATGTATCTCACCTTGACAAACATTGATGTTGAAAACCGGAAGTTTTGGTCAAGGCGAGAAATGCACTTTTCAACCACTTGTTGCCAGTGTATAGAGTCCATATTCGGGTTGAAGGAGAACAAGTAGACCAACAAAAAATATTGGGAAATTATTGAGATAATCTCTGGTCCAATTCCCAATAGCAATTCCTTTAGACTTGACGAGGTTGATGGTGCTCCCCGTCGAAGTACTAAAGTAATTAAATATCTCTTTAAAGATGCTCAAGGAATATGCGCCTGACGCAAAAAGCACCACGTCATCCGCATAGGCTAACGACTTGATGCTTATCGATGCAGCTGGAAGATCGTATCCTCGAACATCTTGGTGGCGATTTAGATATTGTAATAATAGTTCCAAGAAGAAGATGTATAACAAGGGGGAGAGAGGACACCCTTGCTTAACACCTTTAAGCAGGCTGAAGGTGGTAGATATGGAACCATTAATCGCCACGCATGATGTAACCGAAATATACAGTGCGGAAATAATCGTGGCAAAAATCCGAAGACGAAGGTGTCGAAAAATGTCAAAGAAGAACTCATGGTTCACTTTGTCGAAGGCATTTTCAAGATCAAGGCTTAATATAACAAGGGTTTGATGACGAGTACATCACACACCGAATCATAACTAGATTGTCGGACATCCTGCGTGATGGAATTGAGCAGGATTGTCCGGGGTTAATAAATTCTTCTACATAAGTTTTCAGTTTTTGTTGCAATACTCCGGTGAAGACCTTATAGTCCGTGTTTAGAAGGGTTATTGGCCTCCACTCGGTAACAAGTTCTGGATTCGGCACTTTTGGGAGAAGAATGATTTTCCCTATGGTGATGTCTGGTGTGATGGAAGACGGGTCATTGATGATCAAATTAAACACTTGTATCAAGAAAGGCCCAAGAAGATTCCATGTTGCATTGTAAAATGAGTATGGAATGCCATCCATACCAGGGCTGGACTGATGACGGCCGTCCGCTGACAGAAAATTCTTGACTTCGTCTTCGGAAAAGGGACGAGAGATAGACAGGTCAGCATCCTCAGAAAAAGGTCTTAGCGCCTCAATCCACTGCTTCGTGTCGCCTTATGGAATGATTGAGTTATTAAAAAAGGATGAAAAATGGGCGTGAAAAGCTGACAAGATGTCGTGGTCAGAATTCACTTCCCCATTTTCCACCATCAAATCATGACATCGTTTTTTGTTGGCACGTCGTCTCTCCTCGGTGAGCGCTGCTGATGATAAATTCCTGACGTCAATCGCCCAGGAAAGTTTGGCTCTGAGCACTGCGCCAGCTGCCTTCCGGGTCATTAGAGCGTTGATCTCGCTCTTCAGCTGACGTATCTCGAACTCCTCCTTCGGGGTGGATACTTGAAGGAGCCGAAGGATCTCTTGTAGCATGAGGAGATGACGACGTCGACGACGAGCAGCATCTAACCCAATCTTCCGAAAGATACGTTTGATTTTGATTTTCAGTTCTAACCATGAAGCAAGCACATTATGAAGGTGTTTTTCGACAAACTGAAGAAACATTCCCTTGTATTCCTCTTCGTCGAGCAGAGAAACATTCAGGAACCAATTGAGATGGACTGCAGAGCCTACAGATGATGCTGGAAATGGAGGATTCCATGATCACATGATGGCACTGTGATCGGAGAATGGACATGGAATTACCTGCATTTTACCCGCCGATCTAGGAAATGCATTGTCAACAAGAAAAAAGGTCTAATCTTGATGATATGGTGGGCCCTTGATGGAAAGTAGACCCAAGCTGATTACTGTGTGGAGGGTGTGTCCATAAGTCGAACAATGCATTTTGCTGGTACAAACGATGCACATGACCAGACGAAAAGATGTTGTTGTCGTCTGGTTGGAGGTTCAGATCACCAGCAATCACCACAGGCAAAGATGAACACAGGAAGTTATTCAAGTCACTGAGACACGTTGGTTTCTCTGCTGATCTATACGGTGCGTATACGTTAAGCAATCGGAACTTGACACTAGATGTTGAAATATCCAAAGAAATTACCCTGCACTCACAATCACACACAGTTCGACACCAAAATGGAGGGGTTGAAAATGATGGTAGCAACGCCTTTCCCATTAGGTGACCAAGAGTTGATAAAGAATTGTCCATTAGTGTATTGACTGCGAAGGCCCGGAAGATCGTAGCACTGTTGTGAAGTGGCGAGTTTTACTTCTTGAAGTAATAGTATATCCAGCCTGTATAGGGCAATAAACGATAACAATACCGATTGCTTAAAAGAGGAACCAAGAGAACGCACGTTCAGGGAAATGAACTTCATTGAGGATGTTTAGTGAGGTAACTGCTGACCTGTGTCCGGTTGAGACTTAGGCCTCCCAGATGTTACAGGAGGCTCAGTCGTTCTTCTACTCGGAGATCGCAGACGACCTGATGAGGAAGAAGGGCTGCGCTGGTGGCTCGCGCGGCTGCCTGTCTCGGAGGAAGTGGCTCTGCTCTCGTCCCTGCTGCCACGACTCCGTCTGGATGTTTTCTTGCGGGGACTCCTCGTCCTCACAAGATGATTCTGCTGTATCCTCGCTGATGGATGTGAAGTCCCAGCAGAACATGTCATCCTGGAAGGTGACGACGTCATCAATAGTCCGCACAGGCTGCGATGTCGTTGACTGCGCAGGTGGACGAAGAGCTGGAAAATCCTCCACTGAAAAGGCGGAACCTGCTCCTACTAAAGCATCTACATCGTCATCTCCAGAAGCTTCGTCATTACCCATCGACACATCGAGAGATGGCTGAGGGAGAGGTGTAATCTGTGGGAGCTTGGAAGGAGGTGAAGATGGCTGCTCCCTCCTGGGCTCCGAAGATGTTGCTCGAGGCGAAGATGGTGGTGGGGGGGTGGGGGGGCATCATCTCCTTCTGCACCTCTGGAAGAGTCGAAAGAGCCGGTGTAGCTTGGCTCTTCCGCGATGGGGATGACGGCGACGAAGCTCTGGTAGTCACTGGAGCCTTGGGCGGTGATGACATCAAGGATTGCTGCTGGGACGACATTCCTTTAGGCGAAGCTGGAACATCTGCTGGCGCTGCAAACACCCTCTCCGTGCACTGGTGAAATTTGCTCACGATGCGGTTGTATGCACCACAATTCTTGAGGAGAGGGCGGTCTCTTTTGACGTGAGGCGTTTTCTTGCAGTACCAGCAGCACTGCCTTTGACCCTTGTAAGACACGCGAACTTTGTTGCCGTGCATTATTTTGCCCATGTCGACTATGATGTCACCAGTCATCTGCAGGGGAGAATCCGGATGAGTTGGATAGACAATCTTTTTCACCTGCCTATAGTCGGACATGTATCGCTTCAGATAATCTTTTCCATCAGCGGCAAGGTGCCCCGGAAAAAGATGGGCAAATATACGGGCTCAGCATAGCACAGGCGGACGGTGGTTTGTCCAACCTTGACGTAATCCGCAGTCACAATGCGGTCTGCTATGTTTCGCTGTCGATAGAGCATCCTCCATTTATTAGGAGAAAATCTCTGCACGACAGAAACTGCAGGATCACCTGACGGTAACACGGGCGGGATGCCCGTTTTCAGATAAAGTTCTTTCATAAACATGCCGACGGCGATTGTTCCGTCGGCAACCATAAGCACCATGTTCCCCATGGTGAGAGTAGAAAAGTTCGGGGGGGGGGGTGCAACCTCCCCCGGGATCGCCGGAGGGAGGGTCACTCGAAGTCTCAGAGTCACTCACGCACGCGTTGGTTGGTTGGTTGCTGCGTGAGAATATTTAAAGTCCAAATGTCACTTACACAATCGCTGGCACTATTCGCTAAGGAGTCAGAGCACTCTTTCCTTCTTCTGCTCGCCATGGAATCCGAATGTTTTCTGTCTCTCCCTACTCCGTCTTCGCTTTTTTTTGCTCTTTTAATTAGCTTCTCTTACATATTGTGTTTATTATCCAATGTGCGAGTCGCTTCATCTTTTCTGCTTTCGTCGCTCAATCTATTGCTCTTTATCGGTGGTGGGTATTCGGTCCTTTACCTGCTTCTTTCGTCTGCTTCCTTCTCCCCCTTCTTTCCTCTTCCAGGTAAGATCGCCGATTTTTTTCTCTTCATCTTTCGTCGGCACTCGGCGCTCTGACATTATGTATAATCTCTTCTTATTAAACAATTAATTTCCATAACTTTTTTTTATTAAACAATTATAAAAGAATATCAAAAATAAGGCAATCTATTAAATTATTAAATAGCGTTGATAGATAGAAATAAAATCGAAGCATGAATGCGAACAGGCTGGCTGAATATGTCCAGTAATGTTACGGAACGCTACTCTGAATATTTTCACGTTTGGGTCAACGTATCTCTCACGAAAAATTTTGAATACATTTTATGTATTTTAATGGAAAAATACAGGGAATTTATCTGGTCAGTATATTTTTTTTTTTTCAGATCTGTTGCCGATAGGTTTGACGTGTGCAAATCTGGTACCATTTACATTGTACGCAATGTAGTAAATGCCCTTCTCCATATGTCCCCGTCCTTCATTAAATGGCCTGCGGGAGAACAAATATAAGCAACAGTGGATGGTTTTAGACAAGTTGCTGGGTTTCCTGGAGTTGTGTGAGCTATTGATAGGACACATATTTCCATCAAAGCGCCACAGATATTCCCAGAATCCTATTTTAACAAGAAAAAAATTTATTCAATCATATTACAAGCTGTGTGTGATCACCGGATGGTTTTTACAGATTGTTTCTGTGGATACCCTGGATCTGTGCATGATGCCAGCATATTCACGAATAGCGATTTAAAAATCCAAAGCGAAAGAAATGAAGATAAATTTTTCCCAGGAGACGTCCACATAATAGGCGACGCTGCATACCAAGTATTAAAAAATTTATGACTCCCTTTAAAGACAATGGCCACCTGAGTGAGAGTGAAAAAAGATTTAATTTTAAATTATCGAAAACTCGATGCATCATTGAAAGAGCATTTGCCCACTTAAGAGGGAGATTTCGACGACTGAAACATCTAGAACTCACAAACCCAGTGTTCATACCAGATTTTGTAATGGCATGCTGTACAGGGTGATTTACATCGAATGTAAAATACTTAAAGGTGGTATTATAGAGGTTAAGATAAACACAAAACGTCCTATGAACATGGGTTCAAATATGAACGATAACTGAGATATGAACAGAAATAAAAATGCCGCCACCAAGATCAACAAGTTATAATAACTCAGATTCTGTAAAGCCTAGATTAATGAAATTTGATCTAATTCATTATTAGATTAATTTGAAACAGAGTACATAAGACTGTGTATACCTTTAAAATTTGATCTAATTCTAACAAGAAGTTTCCAAGTTACTCATTCAACATCATAATACGTACGTGTTCACTTGTGAGTACAAACTAGCACTTGTCACAATTTTGACTGTGTAACTCGGAAACTTCTCGTTGGAATTCAATCAAATTTTAACGGTATACACAGTCTTATGTACCTTGTTATTCCCCCAAATTGCATTAATCTAGGCTTTACAGAACCTGAGTTATTAACTTGTTGATCTTGGTGGCGGCATTTTTATTTCTGTTCATATCGCAGTTATCGTTCATATTTGAACCCATGTTCATAGGACGTTTTGTGTTTATCTTAACCTCTATAATACCCCCTTTAAGTATTTTACATTCGATGTAAATCACCCTGTGTATTGCATAACATATTTTTACCTTAAAAAGAGACTTCTCTGATGAGACACCTGAAAGTGAAGTCGATATTAATAATGAAGATTCCATTCCATCGGCAGGTGAAAGCAGTGGGATAGTAAAACGTATATTATTAATACGCAGTATGCAGTAATGTTTCCTGGGGTTTAGTTCAGTATTGCCTAAATTACCCCTCACAATATCATCTTGCACATTTGCATTAATGCTTTGAATATATTACTTATTCATCTCTATCCAATAAGTAAATGATCTAACCTTCCTTTAGAAGTGATAGGAAATTCAAGAAAGTACTTAACTTTTACCATTTCCTGCAAAAATGTATATAAAATTAAATAAAAGTTTGTCCAATTTATTATATTTCGTATTTTTTTATCCATCAAATAACAACTAGTTAATAATCATAAAAGCTCACAAATACTATTAAATTACGGTAATTAAGTAATGACTATAACAATATTTTCAATTTATTAATAAATTTTAAACTAGAAAAGATTATCAAAAACAAAATAGAAGAGATTTTGATCTATTCCATAATTTTAAAAACGCGCATTATGTCGCATTTCAACAAACTTTAAGATTTATCAATATATTTATTTATCGCATTCAAAATTTTCTCGGCTACTGCCATTTATCTTCATGCCTCCTCTTACCATCTTCTCTGAGCTCTTTCAATATGCATTCGCTGTTGGTTTTTCTTTTTTGCCGTTTGCGTGGGGGTTCTGTAAATGAGATAAGTTATTAATATACAGTATTTGAGATAAAATGTTTTTAAAGAGATTGCTAACGTGCACTGAAATTTTGTGCATTGTTTGGCACTGATGATGATGGGTCTGTTGAAAACAAAACGTGAAATAGTTGATAATAACTGAAGTGAAGAAAATTATAACAAGTATAGCATTCTGTCATATCCTTTATTTTTACAATGCATGAAACGCCTTGCCATTTGTATCTAGTAAGAGATACACAAAAACCATGATGCAGTAAATTCATGAGACACAATAAGGTAGAGGGTGTAATATGCTAAGAAGAAACATATCTCTTGTTAAAAGGGAGGATTATATAATCAAGTGTCTCTCGGATATCCCAGCATAACAAATTGAATATTTTGTAAACTATAGTTGTTCAGCCAGCGGCAGGTTGAACTATACATCAATAAATTTATGTAAATCAATGAGGTCGATTCTTCTAACTGAATCATCTGAGACCCGCACCGGACACTTTTCGAATATGGGCTAGATTGTGTTATTTGCGAAATAATAGGCAGCTGACTAGGATGTCGGATTTAAAAAAATTACCACTAGGCTTTAATTACTTTCATATTAGTCATCACACTTCTACAGGGTGACCCAAACTTATCCAGCAAAATTGTTTAGGAACATTGTATGGTTCAAATGGAACAAAAAATATCCTATAAACATTACATCTAGTTTCGATCGTGTGTGAGATATCGACGTTTGTCTATTTTCTTGTAGAGTTGTTATAACAAATAATTAAAACACTTGAGAGCATTCACCCTTTGAGCATTCACATATTACTAACAGAATTCAACACGTTTCCCTGCATCTTCAGCCCTCAATACTTGTACACGGCGTACGTGAAAAGCATGCCTACCCTCGCGTCTCAGTGTCCTTCGAATTGTCTCTCGTGCTACTTGTGGAGGAATCGTTGTCAAAATGGTCGAAAACGATATCTCCTCTACGCAGGACACGATGGGCCTGTTGATCCCTTCCACGTCTGAACGATCCTGTCTCCCTCAGAACTTGGTGCACTCTCGAAAACACCTCCGATGTGGATGGCGCCTATGAGAAAAGGCATCCGCTTACAACCTTCTGGCTTCTGCAGCGTTACCAGCAGCAAGCCCATAGTAAAAATGAATGTCCGCATATTCTTCATTTGTGAAAACAAACGGCATAATGAATTTCGACGTTGTGTTGCACAATATGAGCAACTGCTCAAATCAACCGCCAAGTCAATAAAATACCTTTAACACACGTTACAAGTACGACGATTCCTGTTCCTGTTTGGCATATACAAAACAGGAAGAGAACATTTAAAAATAAATAGGTAAACCTATGTCACGTGGATTGGCAGAGTGATTATGACAAGAGACAGCAAACGATAAATGATAGAAATAGGTCTTTTTATTTTTGACGAAACATAATAATCAATAAACTTTTAATAAAGAAACAAAAGTCATGTAGGTAATTAATATCCATAAAGTTATTGGCAGTGGAAGTCTCGTCTGGGTATTTCAATCCGGTAAAATTGAAGGTAAATAATGGGTTTCACTACTTGTAAGGTCAAGGATAGTTCATCCGAAAATTACATGCTATACCAATGAAAAACTTGTGACGTCAGCACAGTAGGCCCGTAACAAACGATGTCTTCACTGAAGTACGCAGTATATGCAGGTCATAGTTGTTAGACAAGACACTTGAAGCAGCACTACCCAAGAGGACCACCCCACGGAATGCGAAGGCAATCCCCTTGCAAGTAGGCCAAACACACAAAGGACGATACTGGAGCACCAACAACTGCGTAGAGGTTTACCTGAGTGAGATCACCAGAGCACTACGGTCGACACCGAAAAAATGAGATTCGGGGAACAGACTTTCCGGTTAAATTGAACTATCTGCACAAATCGCGAGATGACTTATTCCGCAAACTGAATTGTCGCGATTCCTGTAACCGGCCGGGGGGAAACCAACTGCCCCCTGTAACCAAATAGGTTGGGGTATATATAAATTATTTGCCCCCGGAGGGGGACGTCGTAGACAGAACGCCGAAGGCGTTCGAGTAACGGAAAACAGTGACCGGCGAGGCCCGCAGGGCCGAGAGTGGTACGGAAAACACTGACTAGCGAGGCCCGCAGGGCCGAGAGTGAGACTTGCGTTTGCGATTTGACTCGCGATTTGTGCAGATAGTTCAATTTAACCGACTTTCCCTTAAAAAGACATGAAATCACACATCCACTCTAGGATCAGGCACTGAACTGAGGTAAACACTTGTATAAGGATTATTATAGAATTTATAATTCACTCAGAATTAGGATTGTTGCACGCACACAACTCAGCTTATTAAATAAAACACTACATACAAATGACGGGTACGGGTTTTTAAGACGATATCACTCATATTGAACTCCTAGGTGATACTTTTGACACTTTGGTATTTACACATTCGCAATCTCATGAAGATACGATGACACCAAAAACAACACTGATATTTCGAAGCACCAAAACTCGGCTGCAGAATTGACTCTAGTAGCACAAGCCGGATCACAAATCGACAGTCGACTATGTCGTTACGCTGGCCGTGACTAAACGTTCTCGCACGGTGACACCGTAATAGCCTTTAGCAAATAAATAAATCACAATAAATAGCCATTCGAAACTCACATTCGACATTCGTAAATACGGTGTCCAACTAGTTATTATGCCTGGCCAGCACACTGAATTTTATTATAGAATGTCATTTAGATTTGTCGTGCTTGATATCACTATGCTCGCTGAAGACGAACTCCGCAGCGAAGCGAAGCAGCCACTCCGACTTGCATCGAATGAAAAAATTTCCGTATGAATTAAAACGTTCAAGCGGGAAAAGAGAACGACCGCCCTGGAATAATCCCACCTGTTCCTCTACTCAGGCACGTCGAAATAGAGAAAGGAAAGACACCAAGGGCTCGTCGTTTTGCCTAAGTTCGTTAGCATCTGGTGAGAACAGCGACTGGAATTCGCTATACACCACAGTATGAATTTGTGCTCGAAAGATCGTCAAAATCAATTCGCTACTATCAATGTCTGTACGTTAACGGTAAAGTTCATACGAGAAAAGGTCCTACCGAAAATTGAGCAGCTAGGCGTGGCACTTTCTCCGTCGATATTTAACGGCTGGCGTCTTCCATTCTCCGCCGTAGGTTCCGGATAGCGGTGAGTTTGGCTCCCTTCGCTCGGGCTAATTTCTGCCTCCGTAAACGAGTTCTCCAAATAGCATATAAGATTCTCCAAGGCTTTCGCAAGCCTACCTTGTAAATCCAAAGGCTCTCGTGGCTTTTCTCCGTCCTCAGATACGCTGCTAATTTCCGTCGTCTCGTCTCGGTCTCCCCTCTCGCCGGCCGCTCTCACAATAGCGTTCTCGAACGTTGCGCTCCTCCAGCATTCGTTTCTCAACGCTGCTTGCGACGTTAACGTTCTGTTTTGCCTATTACGGGCTCGTTTCTCCTGTCGAGGGCCATATTTTGGGCCTTGCAAAAACTCTAATCGATCTGGAGACACTTTTCTCTCCCGTCGTGGTCGCGTCCATCTTTCTTTTCTTACTACTCTACTCGCGGATAGAGAGCACTTGAAACCTCCACACACTGAACTTAGTCTTTTCAGCCAGCGTGCCTGGCGCAATCAATCCATCAACCGATAAAAATTATATTTTTTAAAGACTGGGGTTAAAAATCCAGACCCCCCCCTCTAACGAACTGATATATACCCCAACCTATTTGGTTACAGGGGGCAGTTGGTTTCCCCCCGGCCGGTTACAGGAATCGCGACAATACAGACTGAGCGAGATGGATTGATTGCGCCAGGCACGCTGGTTGAAAAGACTAAGTTCACTGTGTGGAGGTTTCAAGTGCTCTCTATCCGCTACCTACTAACTCTTTCTCTTGTCCCACGTAATTTCTTCGGGATGACATCACTCTTCTCTGACGCTTCTTCTACGTCAATCCTGTTTTCTCCTCCTGCAGACGATCTCCGCCGACGCAATCCACGTGACGACCTACGTTTTTTTTTTTATGAAAAGACTTTAAATAAAAGAAAATAGACAAACGTCGATATCTTACACACGATCGAAACTAGATGTAATGTTTATAGGACATTTTTTTGTTCCATTTGAACCATACAATGCTCCTAAACAATTATGCTGGATAAGTTTGGGTCACCCTCTATAATCAGATCAGTCGATTTCATTACAATCTTTGGTTTTAAATCTCTTTCAAATTGTACATAACCAGTAAGAGTCACTACTGCATCGGCTCTTAGCTACGAATTTAATGTCCAAAAGTCATTCCTCGTTAAACTAATGAGTAAGAAAATCATTCTACCTGTTCTTCACTGGATACGTTTCATGTATCGAGCAAATCACCCTCAGGTTGTATCCTATCAACCTTTTCGCCTCAATGGAACAGAAAAAAAAAGAAAAATGAATATAATAACACTCTGATAATTATACAACTAATGCATTTAAAGATAATTTTAAAGATATAACAAAGCTTGGTTGTCTAAGCTAAGTAATCATCTTCCAGTCTGACGATAAAGTTTTGTTAGAGTTCAGGGAAAATTCACGATTTTAGTTGGACCCAACCTTTTGTCCCAAACGTTGACTGTGTCTGCAAGAGTTTCATCGCCGTTCTGAAGGTAAGTTATTCTTTTCTTTTAGCTCATCTTCTGTTTAAGTTTCTGAACTAATCGATTCTGCTTTTCTGCATTTAATTTCAGGTAGATTCTTGATTTTGTTAGGCTCCGCATAGACTCTAATTCCAAGGTTGCCGGTAACCCAAATCCGAACGACGGGGAAAGCAGGGAAGACAGAGGGAGGGGGGGGGGGCAACGAAAAGCAAAGAAGCTTGACGTTAAGGATTAATTTGTTTTATTAGTATGGATGGGGCCGTCGAACAATAAGCCTAGATTACCTCAAATCGATGATCTACAATGATTCGCTAGGGAACGGATTCTCTTAACATAGTTCTTGGCATCATACGTATCACTGAATGAAGCTGGAGCTCTCCCACCGAAATGGCCTCCGGAACCCAGAAGAATTTTTGTGGCTCCAAACTTAGGTCCTCCTCAAAAATGCGATGTAAGTCGGACACATCGTCGAATACCATCTGTGGGGCGAAACATAAAGAAACGGTAGCCTGCGGAAACTAAGACACATAAGGCCCAAATTATATTCTACCTGAGGAAAGAAATAACGTGAGGTCTTCAGAGCTCGCTAGCGGGAATTCTATTAAGCCAAATGCAGTACATTTTGGTGTATATACTTAGTGGAACATGCAGTTTCGATTTCTGCAAAAAAAAAAAAAAGCACCAAAAGTCGCCATAGAGGGCGCTTATTTCAAGAAAACGATGAATACCTAATTGCCAAATGAACAAATACCGTACAAACCAACTTTAGTAACAACAATAAACAATGTTTTATTTTTAATTACAAATGTGTTTCAATATGACCACCAGTGTGCTGTTCCAATAGCTGCATGCGGTACACGACATTTTCTACGGCAGCTCGCAGCATATCTGCATTAATTAGTCTGATATGTAACGTTATTTGATCCTTTAAGGTTGAGAGGTCAGGAACATGTGCTTGATACACAAGGCTTTTCAAATATCCCCATAACCAAAAATCACAAGGGTTGAGATCAGGCGACCTGGGTGGCCATACCATGGGAAATGCACGACTAATTATTCTGTTGTCTGAAAAACGTTCTCGCAAGATCTGCTACACCTGACGTCCGATGTGCGGTAGCGCATCATCCTGCATAAAAATGGTAGAATCCAGACAACCCTTTTCCTGCAATCGTGGTATCACAAAATTCTCAAGCATATCGGCATACCTGGCAGAATTGACGGAACAAGTCACCGGTCCACGGGGACGGGTTTCTTCAAAAAAGTACGGGCCGATGATGAAAGAAGCAGTAAAGCCGCACCATACTGTTAGTTTCGGTGAATGCATAGGAGTTGGCAGACACACTTTTGGATTTGATGCAGCCCAAATACGGCAGTTGTGGGTATTGATATCACCATTCAAATAAAAATGTGCCTCATCACTCCATAAAATTTGCCATGGCCATGCATCATCCACTTCCATACGTGCTAAAAATCTCAACGAAAAGTCAGTTCGGGTACGTTCATCTCCAGGAAGCAATTGTTGAACAGGTGTGAGTTTATAGGGATAAGATGTCAATATCTTATGCAATACGGTATTTTCCTCACCGTCGAATATGGGATATCTGTTTGGCGTGGCATTGCGTGTGCACTGCTGGTACACTGCACAGTAGTCATCTCCTGTTCCACAACAGCAGTTGCAACTTCTTCAACGTGTTGCTGCCTGATTCGTTTGCGTCCCCGGCCTGGTTGCAGTCCTAGAGTTCCGGTGGATTCAAATCGTTCAATCATTTTCCGTAAGTTAGTTATGCTCATCGGTCCTCTTCGTAACGTTTTCAATCGCCGGAATTCACGAAGGGCAGCACTTGCATTGTCGCTCTTCTGATAAAACAACTTGACTATAACGCAGAAGCGGCTAGCGACACAGTGGAACATGACTTCATGGCAAGTTCCTGTAACCGGCCGAGGGGAAACCAACTGCCCCCTGTAACCAAATAGGTTGGGGTATATATCAATTATTTACCACCGGAGGGGGACATCGTAGACAGAACGCCGAAGGCGTTCGAGTAACGGAAAACAGTGACCAATGAGCCTCATTGAATGAGGCCCGCAGGGCCGACGTGAGGCGCGAAGCGCCGAGAGTGGTAAAAGTTTGTTAAATTTAAACACGGCCTGCCAGACAGTAAAAGGCCTGTGCGAAAGTCTTTTCTGCAGAAAAACTGATAGAAAAACTTCTGAAAAACTGCGCTCTCCCTTCCATTTTTCGCCATGACTTCATGTTCTGCCGTGTCGCTAGCCGCCACTAATAACGCCTGGTCAGGCAGAGTAAGCGTCATCGTCAGGCCATTCGTTCGTGAATGATGGGAAATCCTCAGCCTTGCCTTTTATTGTCATGATTGCTCAACACGGAACGCGCTTATGCAAATGTACTCATTGTTTTCTTGAAATAAGCGCCCCCTATAGCGACTTTTGGTACTTTTTTTTTTTTTTTCAGAAATCGAAACTGCATGTTCCACTAAGTATATACACCAAAATGTACTGCATTTGGCCTAATAGAATTCCCGCTAGCGAGCTCTGAACACCTCACGTTATTTCTTGCCCACCCGGTATATTACCAGATTATGTCGTGAACTCCAAGCAATTTCGTATTTTCCATGTCTCATCACGGAGACAGCGGCACACATCAAATGCTTCTATTGAATCACTTCGACTCGAAAATCTTCGTTATGTTTAGAAGCTTAAGCATGACTGCTTCCAAATCAACGCAAATATCTCATCGCCACGTTAAATTACGATTTAAATCTGTTATGTCTCTTTTTCATATTTACAGATTCATACATATCAAATGCATATCTTTTCAGATAGTATACACGATCGCCGGCGTAAGTTAGGGAAGCGAAGATTAATTCCATATTTTTTTTATATCTTCGCGCTTTCGTTCCGCACTTTGCGTCTCATCCGACGTCAGGCAACGGAAAAAACTTTCTCAACTTAAACCTAGATAATCGCGAAGAAATCATTTTTACTAGGATCCCCCAATGATTGAAATTCGACCACATTTCTGAGAAAAAAAATATATGTGTAATTGTTCGAGCCTCAATCTTGCTTATTAATAAACTTTGAAGAATGAAAAAAAGATAACACAATAAATATCCAAAATGCTTTGCATGACATTTCTGACACTCCCGATTCATTTCACCGCAATGATAATTTTGAAAATTTCTCGGAATAATATTTGAAGCAATCTAAAGGTATATAATGATAATTATATTATAAATGTAGGAGTAGTGATAATTATATATTAATTAAGTTGAATAGCACTCCTTTAATTAAAATGTGATAAAATTAAATTAAATAATAACAAAAAAACAATAAAAAAAAGTCACCCGAGTAAAAGTTTAAGGACGAAATATAAAGAAAT
>JAHWFO010072851.1:425332-451827 GCA_023313115.1 Rhysida immarginata
ATAAGAAATTACATTGAAAGTATCTGCTGCTGTGTCGTGAACATTTCATTAAGTTTTATGTTTATTTTCCGCAAGTTTTAACGAATCCTGAATTAGTATGAGCTTTGGTATACTAAAGTAAACATATACCGATTAAACGCAGCCTTGTCCAAGTACAGTATCACCCGCTTATAGCGAAATTCAAGGGAACGGAGTTTCTTTTCGTTATATCCCGATTTTGTTATATCCGAATGTAATAAAAATGTACGTACAGTCTTAAATTAAAACTAAGCATAAAACTAGGCATAATCATTGTTTTAGTCAATTTTATTCAGGATGAAAAAAATTCGATATGGTTTTCTGTTTCATAGTTTTTACATAACTTTTGTTTATAAATTTATGCAACTTAAAATAAGTTTCAAAAATTTCGTTTGGCACATCACCGTAGATGGTTAAGTAATTTTTTACTTGAGTCATCGGCGAGTCCATCTGCTTCGATGATGGTATGGGCGGTTCTGGTTCATCGTCACTTTCTTGGCTCTCCTCTCCGCCATCTTGGATTCTCTGGCTCTATTCCGCGATGGCGTGCTTCTAAAATCTTTAACTTTAACTCTACAGATAGAGAGTTTCGCTTTGGTTTAGCCATGTTGAACTCCTTGAAAAATTTTGCCTGAATGACTTGACAAAATCAACCAAGCCCATAAATGCTCATGGGCCTTGCAATTAACCATGTGATGGCACAATCATATGATTGATTCAAGTGGTTCAAGGTACAATCACGTGATCGTTCAACTAGCGTGGCGGCCGTGGTGGCGGGAATGTTTAACCAACCAATCACAATAAAGAAAAATCGCAGTTAGGAAAAAATGTTACACGTGTCTACACATTCGGTCTAGACTGACTTATAATAACAATTAGTGATATTCTCCGAATAAATTTCATCGATTTCCCTTCGCTGTAATCGGATTTCTTTCAAAAACATTTCTAAATAAACGTGTAAAAATGCATAAAAATAGACTGACGGGGTTGGGACTGAATATTTTTTTGCTATATGCGGGTGTTCGTTCTAACCGTTTTCGTTATAAGTGGGTAATACTGTATACCATTTTATTGGGACCACTCTGGACGAATTATTTCAGCAGCATAATTTGCTCGTCAGAAATGTGTAACGCAGGCACTGTGTACAGAGTACAGAGCTTGCCAAAGCAAACTGGCATATGGCTTTCAGAGTGGCATCGTTATTTTGTGTGACGAATGTCGCGATTTGTTGCTCTTCGTCCTTATTCAGAATTTTACATCTACCGCCTTTATGCTCTTCTTTTCGTTTTTGATTTGTTTTGATGAATTTCCGTATATTTGTTGCAACTGTGCTAATTTTTAATTTAGAAACACTCGCCACCTGATACACAATTAGAAAATTACAATTACAGTAAAAGAATTGTAATTAGTAGGTTTCAAAGAACATTTTACTGTGTAAATATTTTTATACTTCTTTCTGTGCCCTGCCTTCATCTACAACTTGAGAAATAATTAGATTTCTCTGTTCATCAGTAATTTTGGCATTTTTACTGCCACTACAGCGTCCCCCTTGTTTATTTTGTCTTCGACTATCTTGTTCTTCCTAAATATGGAATTAAAAAATTTAATGTTTTACGTGCATGTAAATTGTGGAAATCGTTTCACAGTATGTTTTAGCCTATATTGGCGTTACACACGTCCGTTGAGCTCATCTTCCCCGTCGTCTGCTGAAATTTTGTAATACAAATAGTTGCCGTTTATGTAATACAAATAATTGCCACTAGAAGGTAAGGAAGAGTGGGGGTAAATGTAATGTAAATTTTGTTTCTTTGACTTATATTTTATGAATTTTTGTCTATTTATTTTCTAATTTGAAAACTGCATTTTCTATTTTGAAAACCACATATTTTATTTTGAAAAGATTATTTTTTCATTTGATTAGATTATTTTTTCAATTGAAAACTACATTTTACCAATTGCAACAAGCTGTAAAACTGCCGGCTAAGAACGACCCAACCATTGCAGTTGAGGAGGGGGGGGGGTGGTATTTATGCTGCTCCAGCTGAAATGGCGGCAAGTAGGGCTGACCGGTCAGGCGCGAATGCACATCCTACAAGCAATTTTAATTAGCTAAACGCTTCCTTCACAGGGTACAGAAACGGGCTATACGGCGGTAGATAAATTACTTGGCAGCTGTGGTCATCAATTAGTCGCCTCACTTGGTTATTTTTATGAAATGAACATTATCCATAATTAATATGGTGTTTTCTTGTACTTTATTGAAAAGGGACTCTAAAAATCGGCAGAAATCGTCTGAATTATATGCCGAAGTTTTGTTTTAAAATGGTCCACTTCACTTTCGCTTACACTAAAATGTTTCCAGCGCGACTGGTGGGTGTTGTTACCGTCACTCGCTTTCCAAGTAAATTCCTACTTTACCGACGTCGATGGTGCAGATTAAACCCAGCCTCGTCCAAATATACCATTTTATTGGGACTACCCTGCAGAGGAATATTTTTTGCTATACTGCAACCTGGTAATAATTCGCCATCAGTAATTAGATTTATCATTCTTATTCTTATTGGGGGTTAAGGTGCTGAGATGTCCCTTTGGCACTTATTCCACTTGTTGAGAATATTGCGCTTACCCACAACCATCCATTCCCTATATGTTAAGGCCAGCTTTTCTGAGGAAGCCAGTTAGCTTTTAACTTGTTGTTGGTGAATTGCTTCAAGCATGAAGTCGACACCAAAACTTGTGTATCATATGTGTGCTAATGCCACACATACAAAAATTAGATGGTGAAATATTTCTGTCTGCAAATTGTAGTTCCTGCACAGTGGCTTGTGTTCATACATACTCACCCTGTGCAGATGTTTCCTAAATTGATAATGGCCTGTATAAAAGTCTATTACAGTTCTTCTCCAACTTCTCCTAAGATGTAGAATTTGGGATGTTAATTTCATAGAATATTCATTAACCATCAGCCATGCATGGTTTTGATTGGTAGCCTGTTTCCAACTTTTTTTTTTTATTTATTTCAGTGAAATAGAAAAGTGAACCCCACGGGAGCCAATATGGTCAAAATTGACCGACTAGATGGCCCCGGGGGGTCACAACAGAAAGATGTGATTCCAAGCACAAATAGAAAAACACAAACTATACAACAGATACAAGATGTATTAACTAAAAAATAAAGATTTTTATTGGCCGTTTTCCTTGAAATACTACAGAAAAGTTCTGGACCTAAAGGCAATTTTGCCTCACCTTGCTTTGCAAGTATGTTTGCTGGTTCGTTTCCTTCTATGCTCTTATGCAAAGGTTATCCTGTATGAAGACCCGGGTCTTTTTAAAGGTTTTAAATCAAACTTTTGTCAGAATTCGAAAATGTATATTGCAAGATTTGAGCTTTCTGCATTCTAAAATCATTTTTGATATTATTATCGTTGATTTGATACCCATGAGACAGCTTCATCGTCCTCTTAACGATTTTCTATGATATTTTAGTAGACAGCAGATTACGGCAGGCACTTCAATCATAGAATATGGTTGCAAAAAAGACCCAGCCTCTATTAAAGTTCAGTTCTCGGGTTTTGGGCAAATACTACTGCTCCTGCTTAACCGCTTTTCTTGTAGCCATCTGTATGTCATTTGAGGATTAAGTTTTTTTCTTGTTTCAGTCTTCTCTTCAGAGCAGTCGTCAGGAAGAAATTGTACGTACTTCCATTTCTTAGGAAGACATTCGTAGAATATGACCAGTTATTCTTTAGTTAATTTGAGAGTTGGACTTCTCATTTCAGAAGTCCGCCCATACCCCTAGAATTCCCAGTCTGTAAGAAACACTTCTGTTTTTGTTATTTAATATGCAACCTCGAGGACATAAGCAAGAACAATCAAAGTTGAGGTTATCTCCACTTTAAGCCAAGTCTCTGAAGATCCAAGGTTCGAATCGAGGATATCCTCAGCCAGGAACTTTCCATTGAAATTGGCGACTGCCAGTTTTTTATGCTGCAGGTTCGTTTGAAGGTATTTTAGCATCTACCAATATGGATAATGTTGTTTGTATATGTCCACATGGTTAGGTCAATGTCTACATGACTTGAATCGTCTGAGAATTCCCGATCCTTTAGAAGGTCCTTAGGTAAACATTTTTAGTAAAGATATCATTATCAATCTGCGATAGATATGTTTGCAAGATAATGAGGTCCATCGCAGGAGTGGCTGCAGGCTGAAAAATCCTGAAAGTCGCCAGGCATTCAGGAGGCTGTTTAAGATACTATAACCTGAAGTGCCATTCATCTCTTGGCACGGATTCCTTGACACCTTGTGTTCGGGAGATGGTCTACATCTCCTTATTCGGGGATATCGTAGGACATTCTTACTTGGGATATATTCGACTATCTGTCACCTGCCTACGTATCAAACTCTGTGGGAGTAGCTAGTTTTTGTAAGATTGTGCCATAATTTCGTATCAAAGTTTTTTTTTAAAAATAGATTTGATTTGTGTGTGTATGGGTGTGTCGGAGCGTGCCTGTGAGAGTGTGTACAAGAGTGTGTGTGCGTTTCTGTGTGTACCCAAAATTTTTAGATTTTTGAAATTCTAATTATGGATTCTGAAAGATCATCAAAAAATAGAATAAAGTCTGTCTCAAAAGTATAGAGACTTTGCAAAAACTGTCACATTATCACATCAGTAAATTATTTGACCATACCAAATAAAACACTATTTATTCACACTGTGAACATGATTATTACATATTTTCAAAAATAAATAGCTTTTCGTTTTTTTGCAAAAAAATATTTTTAAATAATCAATACAAAAAAAAGTGTCTCAAAAGTATAGAGACTCACCTCCAAACTGAATGGTCATAACCTGTTTTAAATAAAATTTACCCTTTGGAATAGTCCAAATTATAAAGTAAGTTATAATTTGAATTTAATTCCTGCACAATAAAGAGTGACAATAAACATGCCTCGTGGAAAAGACATTTCTAAAGATGAAATAAGTGAAATCTGGAGGTTGAAAGCAAATGGCAAGACAGTTAGAGAAATTTCTGCTGAAATTAGAAGATCCAAGTCTGTTGTACACAAAATCATTGCAGAGCAACGGATATGTGAAGCTAAGAAGAGAACAGGACGGCCAACAAGCACTACTGAACGAGATGTGCGCCAGATTTTTCGGCTTGCTGCTACTGGTACAAATTCCTTACGGAAAATATCACGTGAATTGGGTGGACAAATATCCAAAGATACTGTACACATAAGAATTAAGGAAAATCCTGTACTTGTTTACACCACGAAGAAAACAAAACCACGTCTAACCAAGGAGCACAAGAGAGTTCGATTGGAATGGGCTCAGGAGGGTATGTCGTGGACAGATGAGTGGCTTTCTGTAATTTTTTCTGATGAAAAGAAGTGGAACCTGGATGGTCCCGATGGAAATGCATTTTACTGGCACGATTTGAGGAAGGAACCAGAATCCTTTTATAGCAACCAGCAAGGCGGTGGAAGTGTGATGGTGTGGGGTGGATTCTCCTTCAATGGGACTACCAGTTTGGCATTTTTGTCTGGGAGACAAAACTCCTTAAAGTACCAAGAAACACTGGAAAACCACTTGGTACCTTTCATGTCTTTTTTGGTTGAAAACAATTTTTCAGCAGGACAATGCTAGTATTCACAAATCGCGGTCAACAACCAGTGGTTTGAAGCACAGGGTATCAATGTGATGAAGTGGCCAGCGAAAAGTCCGGATTTGAATCCTATTGAGAACCTTTGGGCAGTGATGACACACAAAATTTATGCAAATGGTAGACAGTACTCTTCCATTGTAGAATTGAAAAGTGAAATCGAAAAGGTTTGGTTTAATTTGGATCCAAGTCTTTTTCAAAACCTGATCTCATCAATGAAAGATAGAGTGTTTCAAGTAATTAAGTCCAATGGTAACTTTATTTGAACATGGCTTGAACATTGTTGCTTATTTAGGTGAGTCTCTATACTTTTGAGACACTTTTTTGTACTGATTATTTCAAAATATTTTCTTGTAAAAAAACGAAAAGCCATTTATTTTTGAAAATATGTAATAATCATGTTCACAGTGTGAATAAATAGTGTTTTATTTGGTATGGTCAAAAAATTTACTGATGTGCTAATGTGACAAGTCTCTATACTTTTAAGACAGACTTTAGGAATGTCTCAAAGACCAATCTTTTATCTCTTTGTTTTCATCGAGAAAAACGTTTTAAAAATCTGAAGATCATGAATTTTTAAAGTTTTTTACCCAATTTTTATCGATGAAGACAAAGGGAGAGAGGATCGGTCTTAAAGATATTCCTATTTTAATTTTTGATGATTTTTAAAAATCTGAAGTCAGAATTTCAAAAATCCGAAATTTTTTGCTATACAAGTACAGACTTATAGGAAATCACAAACTTTTGAGTCCATTTGAATCGCCCATTCAATAAAAAAATGTAAATGCTATATAATAAATCTTTCCTTGTTATTTTGCAGAAATTTATATACAAATTCGATGAATTAAACTTTAATTTGACATTAATAAGAAAATATATATAACCAAAAACCCAACATTTTATAAAATTTCCTATTGTAATTTGTAAAAAAAATTATTCATAAAAGAGTAGCTAAATTTAATATTTATAATCACGATACACGGAATTACAATTTAAATTAAAATTTTAGGTTCAATTTTTTTCCATTTTTTTCCATTTTTTTCCATCTTTTTTTTAATATTCATACTCTGGGGAATCTGTTACTATTTGGCGACATTTTTTTGAATCATAATCATACACATAACCATCAGGACATTTCGGATCGCAAGTAGAACACGGCCGCATTAGTCCATTGCTTTCCACGCTCTTGGCTTGCGAAAGATACCGATGTTGCAATGACGCCGATAATACAACTAAGCTGATACACAAAAGCCACGATTTGAACATCTCGAAAAAGTACAAAAAATTATCTCCTAGATTCTGGGCACAAATCTGAAAAATAATATTGAGAAAGAAAAATTACTTTAAAAAATGATAAAGCTTTTTGTTTCTATGATTAACTAGAAAATAAAAAAAATCACATCTTTAATTTCTAAAATGTTTTTCTCTAATGATATTTATTTTGTGTTACATTTGTCGTATGATTTGTTAATTTACGCTACACCGAAATCATTCACTCCGTCACTAGAGATTTCAAAAGTAGAGGTGGAAAGCAACTACAGTTTCCATGTAGAAAATCAATACAGAGGGTTGACGCAGTCATAATTTCCAATTTTGACATTTTTGCGGATTCCTCGTGAATTAATCATGCGTGACAATTACACGCTTTAAAGCACTTGCACTGTAGAATACTTATACGCAGTTATCTGGCAGGCAAGGTACCTAAGTCTAAAAAGAGTGGCAAAACTGAACACGTTTTGAGAAATGTACATATACGCCCTTTCCGACAAAGATTCCAGTTATTCTCGAATAATTGTAAGTGCAAAGAGCAAGGTCTGGTACCATCAAAACTATTCAGAGGAATAAAGACCTTCCACCTCAGCACAGGGGATCGTAGAGAAAAATGAATCAAAAAACAGAACCCAGCGTACCCGTAAAACAGTTAATATGAAGAGAGTTCGAGCTACGACGTACTTAGAAAACCCATCTATACAATGAAGAAGTTGAAAATGCCTCAAAGAAGTGTTGGACGCATCTTTCGAGAAAACCTAAAACTGCAATATCGGAATAAATTTCTTGATCATCGTCTGATCGAACGGTACATCGGCAAATGCTTCACCAACGCCAGAAAACATTTCGAAAGGTATTTTGCACATGACATATGGCAATGCATGGTCACTCACTGATGCACAACCTTTTAAGTATAAAGGACCGCTTACAATTCTGATATTGTTCCTGCGGGCCGCAATTAAAAATTGTTCAAGAATTTTAGATAGCAATTTGTATGTATCTAGTTTAATTTTTGTTGAATTTATTCGCAAAATGACATAGTTGAGGACGTGTTGCGGGCTGCAAGAATTTGAAAAAGCGTCTTCTTGCGGGTGCGTGCTTCGGGTTGTGCACTAGTGCTCTAGATGAAGGTGGATATATCTCGGTAAATTAGCCGCGAGCTATTCATTACCGTCCCAAGAAGAAGATTTCTATTGGAAAATTTTTTCGAGGATTGCTGTTGCATATTATGTTCCTGATAAGCTCAGGTTGCATAAGGTTACAGATGTTAAAGTTAACTCGACCTAATTCCAAAAGATGGTAATTGACCCAATTTTCCTTCAAAAAATTCGCTGTCTGTATGACACAGACGATCATCGAGTACAAATTCAGGTGGATAAGGCGTCAAGTATTGGCTCCTCATTGTCACAAGCGCCGTATTGGCTCCGGCAAAAAGCAAACATATTTTGGAGAGAGGTCTCCTTCGGAGAAGAAGGAGAGGGGGCGCAATTGAGGGATCAGATGACGTCGAATCGAGAGAAGGACGGAAGGAGCTTGGAGATTCGAGAGGGTGGAAAGGAAGAAGTAGACTGCGGAAAAAAAGAACTTCTTCTGTTTGGATGGAACAGAGATGATCAATTAACGAGACCTGAAATTTGAGCAATTTTTATGTTATACGCATCTCTCTCTGCGCAGGTTTGTAATGCATCCCACCCCCCCAGCCGCCCGCCCAACAAAATCCAATGACGTCATCAAGAGAGTTAGTTTCGTTTTTTTCCATCTTGAGCACTTGTTAGGTCAGAGACTATTTATTAACCAATGGACGATGTCCACGTAACCCGCGCGCCTTCTAGTAACAACATTGTCAACCCTCATTCCGGGTCTGAAAGAATGACTCGCGTTAATTGCTCTGTGCCTCCCTGCAAAAATTATAAAAGTAAAGCAACCACAAGGCACTATTTTTCGAAATATCAAAATAATTATATATTTACTGCAGCTTTTATTGCCATTTTGATGGAATAGTTTTAATTTTCACATATTTTATCCGTTAAATTCACGAGAGTTTTCAGACTGAAATATTGCCATTTATGAAGAGTTGAAGTGTAAATTACGTTTAAGTTTAACATTAAAAGATATAAACATTTCGGGAATATGCTACCATTTTGTCTAATATATTCGGAAAGAGTTAATAAAATTTTTAAAATTGATATGGTTAAAAAATGCATCTTATTATATTCAAAGAGAAGAAAATAATCAAATTGCAGAAACTCTTCAAACATATCATAATTATAAATAGAAAAGAGAAGACAAATTTTTGCGACTTTTCGGGGATATACTACCTCTTTGTTCAATGTTTTAAATCAATTTGAGTAAGCTATATAAACTCATAAATTTCCTTTATATACTCCCAGAATACATAAACTGTTAATTTTTTTTATCTTCAGTTCTAATTGTTATTGTAATATATATCGTAGGTTTTAATAAATATGCAATATTTTATAATTAGAAGGCTGATTATAAAATTTGGTTAAAAAACAAACAAAAAACAAAAACAAAACAAAAAATCATGCTATGATAGATTAAGTAGAAATATTTCATGAAGAAATTAATAGGGAGTGCAAGTGACTACGTCCCAGCTGAAGTCATTTGCGCGATGGTCGGGCCGAGAGCCTAGGAAATGGGATCGCTGGTTCCAAACATTGGAACGATGCAATATACGTACTAGTAACGTTGAAACGGGCGGCCAGTAAAAATGACATCTCTTAAATTATTATGTTAATTCGTATAATTGATACTATTATTAAGACATTTAATCCCATTATATAATTTATACATTAATGTTAGAACGCTTTTTAATCACTTTTAATCACTTAGCAAAAGAATGCCATCGTTCGCGGATCTTTCTTTCTTTGGGAAAACGATAGATGTCTAAATCGCTGTTTTGGCTCCTTCTTGAGCAGTGAGGAACTAAACAATTTCACATCTTAAATGTTTTATAAACACTGGGCTTATACAAAGCGATTTTATTCCATCCCTACGTTGGAACCATGTTAAATCCCGAAGCGAGAAGACTTGTTTGGAACCAAATCGAGTCACGTGACTGAAGAAGTCCAAGGACTGACGTCACACTTGCAGTCCCTATAGACTTTAAGTATGCAGTGAGTATTTAATTTTATAATGTCAAATTTAATTTATTTAAATTTTTTTTAATTTGAGCTTGAATTAAATCATTCTCAACGAAAAATAGCTAAAAATGCAAACAGAGAATCTCCCTGTGGAAAACTAAGTCAAGAAAAAGAAATTAATGTATCAGAGGTATTATAGGTGAATATTTTGTGAGGTAATTCATATTTTCAGTGTTGATAGCGCAAATGGTGACCCGGTTGACCGCTTTCAAAATAAGCTACCAGATGGCAGTAAAACAAAAGCGCATGCGCAATTTCTATCGTGGACATCGTCATTGCAAGTGGCCGTTGAGTCACATGTTTGAGTACTTGCAAGCAGAGACGATCTTCACCACATTTCATTTTATCAGCGACCGTTAAAGAATTTATCCGACTGTCTCTGCATTTTACTTTTCATTTTTACTGAATCGGAATTACGGGATCATTTATATTTCATTTATTCTCAAAATTCATTTATTTAATCTTCTCACAAACGTTTTTAGGCAAGTTCTTGACATTTGTAGAAAATAATTACTTGCTTTTTAAAACACGCTTGTTAAATTTTGTATTGAAATTTTCTTAAATTTGATTTACTTCTGTTTAAACTGATGGCATTCTGTTGCCAATGTGTGAATTATCAGATTTCAGAAATTTAAATTGTGTAATGAACAGGTAAATTAAATACTTTATTTACTAATATAAATAAATATATATATATATATAAACACAAATAAATAATGTGTACAGCGGGGGAAGGGAAGACGATACTTTAACACCCCGGAGGGGGGGGGGGGGAGCCGCGTTTACTTGGAATGATGTCATTTAATTCTCGACTGTGTGACGACATTCATGAAGTATCCCTAGAGTTGCAGCCGACAATTCTAGACGGCGCCACGGCAGTAAATATAACAAGTTTGCTATGGGAAAACAACGAAGTGCCATGTCTCGTTAATTGAAGCGCTTACTCGAAAAACGATGAATGTTACATTTGGCCACTTTCGAGAAAACTGTAAAATTGCATAATTATTATTAACGGTTAAACTCAACCAAGAGCAGCCAACAATACATGTACTAGGCTATAACATGAAGCTATATGATATAATGTAAGTCGGTTTGTGCCCATGTTAGCTCGTTTTTTAAAGGTTAAATGAAAGTATTGCAGAAAAACTATGTAAGTTGTGGATAATACCGTTACTTGCAGCGTTTTTCCACTATGACTGCATGACGGTAGCCTATCTTGGCCAACAAACAGCTCGTTTATTAGTTTCTTTTTAACATACATAATGGAACCGATGCCAGAATACACTACATGATCAAAGGAGTTAGGACACTCCTGTAAACACCTGGAAATGGATCATTTCATGAAAAAAACTCATTTAAAGTTAACAACAAAATTTAAATAATTTTTTTTAATGGAATGATCCATTTCAAGCACAGTTGAATTGTAAAACAAATGACATATCTTCAATATGCTACGACAGAAAGATCTCTCGGAGTTCGTACAAGGACAGATTACACTAGTCTGCAAATTTAAAAAAAAATTTCGAGCCCCGACAATATTTCAGCTGATTCTTATGTAAAGTGACCTCCTGATTACGAATATAACCTTCGATTTTACCCCATCACCCACCATTTTCAGGGGATGCCCCCCAACCCATTTTTATCATTTTTCGATAGATTTAGAGGGTTGAAAAGGTTTATTTCAGGCTTTAAAATTCTTCTAAGGGGCTAGAGGGCTGAAAAGTTCTAGAACATGAAGATTTATAGCAGGAGGGGGGGTACATAAGGGGAAATTACCCCCTTTAATTGTTTATCGATTTTCCGATTTAAATTTGATCGATTTTCCTTTTTTTTTCGTATTTTTTTCATCAGTTACCATCAGTCCCCGTTGCATACTCTGTAGATATGAAGGAGACCTACAGCAACATCAGTCGAATTCTTGATAAAATCAGTTATCATGATTATAATTGGAAACTTTGCACTGACTTAAAAGTTATGGCTTTACTAACGGGACTGCAAACAGGCTGCACAAAACACTTCTGCCTCCTATGTGAATAGGACAGCCGAGCCCGAGACAAACTTTATATAACACGGAACTGACTTCTGCGAGAAAGGTTTACTCCTGGTCTGAAAAACGTCGCTAATAATCCTCTGGTCCCGAAAGAAAATATTTTTTTGCCGCCTTTGCACATAAAACTCGGGACTGATGAAACAGGTTGTGAAAGCAATGGACAGGGCAAGTATTGCATTTCAATTTTTGAAAACTAAATTTTCTCGTCTTACTGACGCTAAAATTAAGGAAGGGGTTTTCGTGGGCCCCTAAATGAGAAAACTTGCTCTCCAAAATATGTGTAAAAACTTTATAGGTAACAACAAACGTGTTAGTTATGTTGATCATGTCGAGGAATTGGTGTCAGCATACAAGGATATGGGTTGTGACATGTCTCTTAAACTGCAGTTTCTGCATTCCTACCTGGACTTCTTCCCTGGATATTTAGGAGCAGTTTCGGATGAACACGGGGAACGGTTACACCAAGACATCGCTAAGTTTGAGAAAAGATTTTCAGGTAATGCGAGTATGTTGGCAGAGTACTGCTGATTTTTGATGAGAGAAGCTTCTATCTCAGGATATAAAATGAAAGCAAGTACCAAATGAACTGTACGTTTATATTTTTATTAATGGAAAAAAATATATATAAAAGATAAGGGGAAAATAGCGAAAAAAATGTAAAATTAATCAAATTTTTATGATTTTTTAAACAGTTAAAGGGGGGTAATTCACCCCCTAATGTACCTCCCTACTATACATGGTCATTGTCTAGTACTAGTCACCCTTGAAGACTCTCAAAAGAATTATAAAAGCTGAAATAAACCTTTTCATCCATCGAAATATATCGAAAAATGATAAAATTGGGTTGGGGGGCATCCCCAGAAAACGGTGGGTGATGGGGAAAAACGGAGGTCATATTCGGATTTAGGAGGTCATTTTACGTAAGAATCAGCCAAAATTGAGTCGGGGATGTCACCGTTCTGAGAAAAGGACATCGTAAGACAACTTGTGATATTCCTGGAAGAGATGTACTTTCTGGGCCAATGTGATTTCGCATGTTCTTTTCTACAAAATAACAAGGAACAAAACACAGTAGTTAAAAATGGCGTTTTAAAACTATCATATAAACCCCAGGCATGAGGCTCCGCTTAGCAACGTACAGCGTTTTTCCGCTTACCTTTCGTGGGGGAAGTTTCTCCGGAATTTCCTTGCCTTTCCTGGTCGTATGGGCTGCGCCAGCATTTCTCAGTCGCTTTCTTTTTACGTCTTTCCATTCGTTGACGTTTACTTCCTTTTGAACTTGTTATTCCGAGATTTTACGGCCGCTGGGGATAAGAGCGTATTGCTGTCCGCCATTAGCAGTGTGTCATTCAGCGTTTTTCCACTGAAAGGTAATTTGCATACGATATGCGTCGCAAATTGTAGCCCTTGGTCGGCCGTATTTTGACATTCTTTTATGCGTATGATTGAGAGAATGATCCTTACATGTTTTTCACATCGATAACTACAATTTTGAGAAAATGTAACAAATCGTTTTTCGAGTAAGCGCTTCAATTGATCGTCTCTGACTGAGATGGAACAACGCCGGAGTTTTACACCCCGAAAAGGATGTGTACGGTCGTCATCAAAATGAGGAGCCCTCAGAGAACTGAAATAAAGTCTGAACATTTTTACGGGTTGACTCCATGCGACGACCAGGAGACGGGAAGCGTAGCAAATATTTCAAAGGTAAGTGATACTTTTAATTTACCGGCAAGGCGTAATTTTGACGAACATGTTAGTAACTTTATGAAGAAAAAAGATGTTCGCAATGAATGTGATATTGTTTTAAATTAGAGCCAAGCTCTAATTCAAGTTTACTTACCTACACTCCCCCCCCCCCAAGGAATTTTACCGTCAAGTCAGCTTGAAATTTATCGTCCGCATTCTTCAAATTCAAGAGACGACCAAGTTTTCCAAGGAAGTGTACTTTTACCTAGAAAACAAATTTATTATGTTCCGAAAAGCTTACGTATTCAAGATTGATAGGTGTTAAGTTCATACCATTAACTTTCTTATATTTATACCTTACTACTGCATGGTATTGCAAATTCCACTGCAAGTCTTGATTGCTTCCAACTCAAGTCGAGTTACCTGATTAGCTTGTTTTATACAAGAACGTCAAATAAATTTCTTTGTTATTCTTTCCTCCTAATTAATCATTACTCTGCACTTAAATAATCATTACTCACGTTTTTCACTGACCTATTATACAAAAAAGAAGCAGGAACCGGAACCAAATCGATCCCATTTTCATTCATTCCTGTTAAGACCCCAGACGCCTCACCCTTAGATTTTTGTGTCTTTGGGCTTCTTAAAATATCTTGAAAACCAATGCTGAGAGACCTATGGAAAATATGCGAAGATAAGTGGAGCAAAATCCCCAACTCGGTGCTTCGCAGAAGTTTGTTACAATGGAGATTGCGATGTTGGGCCATTGTCCATAACAAAGGACCTCATATTGAACACAACAAAGGAGGAACGGTATCTCTTAGAAAAGCTGAATGTCCAAAGCGTTCAATTTTATCTGCCATAATACTATATGCAGCCCTTATTAACGATTCGGCTGATTATGGAGTGAATGTTAACAAGGGAAGAAAATTATACAATTACTCTATTGACGTCAAGAAAACTCATGTCCAAAAACGGCAATTTTTCTGTCGCGTATCCACAATAGCTCAAACTTGTTTTATTCACGTCCTGACTGCTGCAAGCAGAGTTAAAGAAAAATTAAAATCTATCTAATTTCAATGAATTGACAAAGGAAAATAACCACAAGAAAATTTTATCTGCATCTAAATTAATTTGATGGCAAGTTGCATACAAATACACCCATACCTCGTTATACGTACGCTCGTTGTACGTACTTTTCGATTTACGTACTTTTCAAATTATGGCACGAATTCGTTTTACGTACCCAATATTTCGTCACACGAGATTAAATAAAGAGTAGAGTGGAAATACACTGATCATCAGCGCCAGCACTATGACCTCGTCAAGTACGTCGTCATTATTTCCACTCTAATAAATTAATTTAGGCTATATATTTTCGATTTTTGTTTCATGTGTATTATTATGTTTATGAAGAAATAAAAATAATAAACTAAAGACTATAAAAAATAAATACTAACTTTGCTGTATTATTTCACATAAAAAAACACTGAAACAGATTCAATTTACTTTGTGTATATTTTGTATCAAAATCATTGTTGTGCATTGTCAAAGCGTTATCACGAAAATCATTGATGTGCATTGTCAAAGCGTTATCACGGAAATTTATTTTTAAAAAGTACAGTAGTGACCTCTGATGAGAGCTACATAATAAAACGTCTCACGTTTTTCCATTGCCTCGACTTTTCTACTGACCCTGAAAAGTACGTATTCGTTATACGGATATTCGATTTACGTACCAAGTTTTTGGAACCAATCAGTACGTATAACGAGGTATAGGTGTAATGCGAATAAGGCACATTTTCGAATAATTTATCATAAAGAAATAATTATAATTAGAAGCACAACCTGAACTTGACAGACAGACTTTTAGCTCCATGACGTCAAAAAAATAAAAAGAGATTGAATTGTAATTACAAAAAGTAAATTGGACATATTGCCTGAAAATCATAGTTATCTTGCGCAAATGTTGTTCCTATTAACAGGGTGGTTCATAAAAATTCTTGAGAAACAAGAATGAAACAGTTTTCCAATTGGAAGAGGAAATATACCTTTTTTCACAAACAGGAAAAGTTATCCTGGCCAAAAAACTAGGGGACTTAAATAAACTCATGGCTCTAACGGGCCCATGAAAAGTGAAGTGTTTTATTTAGGGTTGTGATTGTATAGCCCGATTATTTTTGCTATAATGTCAATTCCCGATATCGTCAATCGTAATGACCCATTATTCCGTTTAAAAACACGAGTCGCAACGAAAACGATAAGCAAAAAGCACCTTATCACTTTTTGGAAAGGATTTTAAAAGAATTAATCAGACAATAAGTTGTGTAAAATGACCAACCACGTCTTAACTCAATCAAAAAAGAAACATACGAGAAAATTTTTCTCGTAAATTCTAAGAAAATTGCACAATGCATGGATGCGTTGTGGTGTAGTCTGCGTTAATCAAACCAAAAATTTGCTCCACTGTTTGCTTATCCCGGACAAACTATGAAGAAGAAAATATTGCAATGTTGTCACATGGGAATAATGCCAAATGTAAGAGTAGCGCAGTGGAAATTAAATTGACATGTAACAGTGCACTGATAAATTAAATAAAAGTAAAGTTTATTGAAAAGATAATTGAAATAATTGAAAAATTAAATTAAGTGATAATCGTAAATTCCTACTATCAAAGGCAAACCATGCCTATCAAACATCAAACCGTAAAAGCAGTAATTGATTCATACAATGTAATTTACCATATTACACCTCTGACACAATAAATAGCATTTAAGCCTTAAACTCCCTTCAAACTTAAAGGATTAGCAACAAAAATACAAGTGCAAATACTTAAACTAAATCTAGCCTATATTCTAAACAAATACTGATGTTGAAGCTAAGGCTACTTGTGTAGCCTCAGCGGGCACCTTAAAAAGATCTTATTTACAGGTACCTGGCGCACATGTTACAGTTAATTAATCAGGAAGCCCTTAAGGGCTGCGCCGCCTGTTTAAACGCCACATAAAGCAAACCACTCGCGATCCGGCGAGGCTATCACAATGACGTCGGAAAGAGGAAATAAAAGGCCTGGTTGTTTTCCTCAACCGTACAGAGTCTAAACAAATACTCTTCAGCTAGAAAATACCAAACACTTAGATACTAAAAATGTATAGCAATAACTTAATAGGTAGAACTTAATCTGAAACAGCAATTTGCTTGGGTCGGCCACTAATTCGTAATAATAAGGTAAACCACACTTTTGTATCTACTAACTAGATTAATTACAAAATGCAATGAAACCCAATAAAGGAAATAATCTTCAAAGCAACAACATAACTAGCTTAAATAGTTAGCACGTGTACATAAAAGCAAACACATGAACAAGAATACACTCAAGCTAAATAGACACGCAGCCATCAATGCATACACGTAAAAAGTTCCAGCTGCATGAGCACAGATTCAGTACGTTATATTTAACACAGTCTTAATCGGTAGGAAGTCCAAAGTCCGGGTAAAATCGTTATCATTAAACTACAACCAGTAAGGAAATAAAAAGCCTACGCCCGAAAAAAATTCAATGACGTAGCAATGTTACAAAACACATACGTAGATGCACAATGTTCTGTGTTCTCCCATTAACTTGGATAGTAAAACAATATCACTAATTACGGTTAAGCTAAATTAACACAAGTAACTAAATGCAATAGCTTTAAATCAAATGCGTAAACTACACACACTTGTAACCGCTGATAACAAATGACATAAAATGCCTATTTACACAAGGTACGAAGGCTTTAACCTTTCAAATATTTTTTCCTTTACAGATAGAGTAATATCCTCAAATAACACCAGAAAACATAAGGAGACGAGGAATTGCTTAATGCGAAACACTTCACACTAATAGCTCTAATTATCGTGAAGCCAAACTGTCCGTTAAAATAAGCCCGCATTCCACATGGCCACAAGCCACACACTATCGTGTCTCAGTGAAGCTCTGTAAACTAGCTCTTTAAACGATGCCCTTATTAAATTGGCTTTGCAGCCCACAATAAAAGTCACACTTACGGCTGCGAAGCAACAGTCAGCTATAGACCACCACGGACCTCGGGAAGGATTGCCGCACGCTGAGGAGAAATACGAATCGCTCCGCCGTCTATCTCGCTTTCCGTCAGCACAAACCTCCGCCCGCTTGGCTTTCCTGCACGACGTGGCGTTCTCCGACGAAGCAAATAACGGCTCTGTAGTCGTCTCCGTCGTGGGAGCTTGAGAAATCACTCTGCCGTCCAGCCTGCCGATGGCATAGCACCCAATGTGCATTCGAGTCGATTTTCTCTGGAGCTGAACCTTCGCAATACCGCTGTCTCTACCATTCTCCCTTGTCTCTCTCCTCGATTCCGCACTTGAAACTCTCCCTGTCCTCTCATTGGCTCCTGCGTCTTGATGTTGCATACGCTGCCGATGACATCGCCTCCGCTTTCGCCCGGAATTATAAAATATCCGAGAGCGAAAGCGAGCATCTATGCCACCGGAATTCGCGATGGCATTAGAATTCCGTGAAAAATGTTCAACTTATCTAAAAGTGTTTTAAATAATTCTGTGTCAACAGAAAGAAACAAAAAAAATCACAAAAAACAAACGTCTGTAAGCACACGTCTTTCAAAGATTGATCACTTTGAGACGCCTCTGTGTACAGTAGTTTGAATAAACAAATGAATTGTTATGAGCACAATTCATTGCAAGATAGTAGTATAAATAAAACAGAGAAGGACACCACTTTTTCACATAAGTTTCATACGGTATAATCACGAATGTACATTCCGATGACTAAGTCGTCATCTTCAATGTGATATTGAAAATAAAAAATAAAATAATAATTACAATTCATTATAATAGAAAATTGTGTACAGTCAAAAGAAGGGTCCAATCAGTGATAACGAAAACAGATGACATTAGTATAGGTATTTATAGGACACAGTCCAGTCAGACACGTCCAATGGTCCCGCCTCCATATTGAAGAGGTCGTTGATTGGTTTCCTCTTGATTTTTAATGATTCTAGTAGATTTAGCATTTTTGGGTTATTTTCTGTATTTTCTGTAAAAGTTTTACCAAATTTTTATCGAATGTATGTTTTGTCCTTTAAGATGTGGTCGGTGAAACTAGAGTTTTTAAAGTTTCCGTTTCTAATATTTGCAAAGTGCTGTTTTATTCTGGTACAAAGCTTTCTTCGAGAATGACCGACATGGTGTTTATTACACGCTTACATGCAATTTCATATATTTCACTCTTATCATGAGATTCAATTTTATCATTTACACTATCGATTAAATCTTTTTATATTGTTGCTCTTGTATGTTACTGCAAAGTCGTATTTCTTGCATGAATTCTCAAGGTTAATAGCCCAAAAGGTCCATTGTAGCTCCATTGTTAAAAAGTGGTTAATGGCGGCACACGGTAGCAGTGAGAGCTAAAGTTCTATAAGGATCATTCAAATGAAAAGGAAAAGTATTTATTTTATCCAAAGTATATACAAGGAATTTAAAAATACTCTCCAAATGCGTTAAGGCATTTATCCCAGTGTCACGTTCAAATTTTATATGCAGTGGAAATGATAAAAAGGTGCAGAGTAAATGAACAACACAGACCTACAGTTTTAGTCAGTGAACCAAACCAAAACAAAATTTTAATAACGCAAGTAAAAAGAACCACAAATAATAAAAGTCTGAACAAAAACAAATAAACAGGTTCAGAAATATTATCACTTAACTATCATGAAAACAATCCCTTTGGCTAAATAAACGTCAAATATATACTGCTTAAACTTAAAGCGGCTTCTAAAGAATAATCTTACTTTAAGATAAACTTATATCATTTCTATTGACATGCATATACACTACTTGTCATTTCTAAATACCCAAAAACTCATTGGATTAAAACGGTTAAATTCACAATGATGAAAACATTTCAAAAATTCGCGCTTGAAATCGAATAGTAACAATTAGCAAAGTCCACAGTCTGAAACGGGAAAATGTTCACCTTTAACTTTTAAAATTACAGTGCTTACGTCACATCAATATTGTAGAATAATGAACATTAAATGTCAATTGTCTTAGACACAAAAGAGTTCAAAGTCTTAATATAGCAATATAGCAATTGTCTTAATATAGCAATTGTCTTAATATAGCAATTCAATAATTCTTAATACAAGTCACACCTACGTAAGCAACTTGACTTCAATCAGAATCTATAACAAATTTTGTGAGACAATTACGTCATTCCAATCTGTAGAAGCACCACAATTTTACGAATAGCACACTTCAAATTCATTAACTAAATGTAGTATCATAGAACACACATTTACAACACATTAATCAGGTCGATGACCCTTCTGGTTTTCACAATTACATTGTCACAAAAATAGCTACAATAAGTGCGCTTTGCTTTCCTAATTTTTAAAAACAACAAGTTAGATAAGCTTATATCAATAAATCAATCCTCCATGCGTATATCGGAATATGACTTCACTTTACACAAAGAATTCTTTAGTTCTTAGAACGCCCATAACACTTTTCTTTAAACAATGAACCATAGGCACAGAGCTCTACAGTCAAACTCAATTAACTCCCCGTAGCATAAACTGCACTTGCGTCACAATTACGTGAAGCTTAACGTGAAAGCATTTAGGCCTAACGGGATTCGCTAGACGTCATTAGCCGTTTAAAAACACGTTTAACTGTCACTTTCATATTCCGTGAACTATCCAAAATTTTGGTGGAAAGACTAGTACTTACAGTTTCACTCAAGGCTTCCTTAATTACGTATTCGTAGATAGCCAACCCTGTCTTTTGCGAAGGCGCTCAGTCCTCGTGGAAAGGCTCCCATCCAACGTTCCCGTTGCATAATGACGACTCGTGAGGCTTCTTCTTTAATGCAACCCTCCTTCCAATATTGAATTTCTAGCCTAGTTAAGAAATTCAAGGGGGCTACCAATGCGGGCTGAGGCGGAATCTCCTGCCGGTCGTTCAGTATCCTCTCCTCGGGGTCGAGTCGGCGTGGTCGGGCGTTTTCCGTCTTGGGCTCACGTTTTCCGTGTATCAATGCAACTAGCTTTCGTGCTGCCGTTCCATTACCGGTGCTAGTCGTTCTCGGATACGCATTCCTCCTTTTTTTTTCGACATGCAGCAATTCTCGATAAGGAGTCCCCTTCATTTGCTGCGCCACTCGTGTCTCCCGTCGCTCTCCACCTTCCCGTCTTTTTCCATCTCACCCCGAGTCCACGTGTCACATCATCTTCCGCTCTTTTTCTTTCCAACGACGCACTTCCGTGTTTCCTACTTGAAACTCCCGCCTTCTGCCTATCCTTGTTTTCGGTGGCGCCCTCTGTTGCCAACAAACTTTACTTTTGTTACAGCGAGGTTTGCTTCGCTGTAACACCCAGTGTGTAACAAGGCGTGTAATTCCTTTATGGAAGAAGTCTTTCGGTTGCGTGTGGAATTATTCCAAAACCTCTTCCTTCACTTCATCGTCCGACTGAAACCTGCAGCCTTTCAGATGTTTCTTGAGATCCCCAAATATGTGAAAGTCGCATAGGGATAAGCCAGGGCTGTAAGGTGGATGCTGCATTGCTTCCCAGTTGAACTTCTTGATGAGATCTACCGTTGCTTTCGAGGTGTGAGGACGCGCGTTGTCTTGGAGAAGAAGCACGCCTTCTGTAAGAAGTCCAGGACGCTTGCATTTGATGGCTGCGCTCAGTGCCCTCAATGTTTCCCATATCGTGCTGTGTTAACTGTGGTGCCTTTTTCAAGAAAGTCCAGTAAAATCGGGCCTTTGCGATCTAAAAAAACGGTCAACATCACCTTCCCCGTGCTGTTTGCGATTGCTTTTGATTTTCTCGCGGTTTGACTTTGATTTGTTTGCGATTGCTAGTTTGGATGAAGCGATCATTCGCAGAGCTTCGAAGCGCGAGCGATCGTTCTTTCTCACGTGACGCAACACTTGAAACCTATTGTTCAATTTGCACTTGGGCTTTCGCAATTGTTGAAAACAAAAACTTACGAATCTACACATCGTCTTTTTTTTTTACCCCACTCAAATTTTCGTTTTCATTTGTACGACCTGTTCTGCAGTCTATCTATGCACCATTGTTACACGGCCGTATTACAATGAATTCGTGGAGTATTCATGCGCTCGGTAGCTGCCCCTGAAGGGCGTCTGCGAGTATGACAATCATTTAAAAACCAAAAAGTAAAGAGAATATTTCCGGATGGGTAAATTTGTAAAAAAAAAAAGTTGTTACAAATTTAATTCTTTTAATGCATGAAATATCTGTAAAATATCAAATCTTACATATATTTTAAATGATTTAAAATTTGAAGTGATTTTTTTTAAACATTCATTATTATTATTATTATTATTATTATTATTATTATTATTATTATTATTATCGTTAACTATTATAACAATATTTCATTACTCGTTTACATTTTATCTGTACTTCGACAGTTTTTATTCTTCTTATTTTCAAAATATTATCAGTGGTATGAAACTCTTTCGTTAGAATATGTAGTCCTGAAAAGGGCAATTGTTTGAACGTTTACAATTCTTCGATTTCATTTTTCCCATCCGAAACGGAAGACGATGAGCTTGTCACGTGATTTTCCCAATTCTCAACCATGTTGTCCATAATTCCATACAACTTACAGAATTTCTCTTCCTCTTCCTCCTCCTTCTTCACGTATCTTGCCCAGTTCTCATTGGTGACGTTTGAACAGGCTTCATGTGCTAATCTCCCAACTTCATCAATAGAACCGCGCAAATTTCTTTTGCGACAACACCCTTCACTTGACTCCACACCATCTCTTTGGGATTTAGCTCGCAATGGTACGGAGGAAGACGAAGAACTGTGTGCCCAGCAAGACTTGTGATGTTATCAATTTTGTATCTTTCATACTTGTCTTTTACTGATTTCACAAGATCCAGCAGCTCAGATTTTACCATTGTGTTGTCACAGGTAATTCCCTTTGAGGTCAGCCAGGTCAATATGTCACTCTTCGATGTTGAAGTAGATGCAATGGTTTCAATATGGACGCTGTGATAGGGCGCACTTTCCATCATAATCACTCTGCCTGGTTGAATGTTAAGAAGTAATTTCTTGGTAAACCATTGTTCGAAAAATACTCTGTCCATCTCGCCATGGTAGTTCCCAGCGGACGTCTTTGCCTTGAAGATCTCCAGCGCACCACTGATGAAACCATGCTCGTTGCCGGCATGACAAATAGGCTAATCCATCGGCCATCTTTTCCTGAAGAAAGGCTTCACGGCTACTTTTTATCCTTGAATCAACCCATAATTTACCTGTTGTATGATCGGCATTCACCTATGTTTCATTAGTAAAATAAATAGGCCTACCATTCTGTCTGTGTTGTTTTATGGAACGCAGGAATCGTCTTCTCCACAAGACAATATCTTCACGGTCAATAAAAGACGAATTCCTTTTTCGTTTTACATACATCATTCCTATTTGCTTCAAAGCACGGTACAACGTGGTCTCCGAAAACGGTGGAAAACTGCCGTCTTCTTTCAGCACTCGCTTAAGCTTCATCAAAGTCGGAATCTTATTTGCAAAAATAAATAAATAAATAAATAAAAAATCGTGCATCTCCGTCAAAGAACACATAAATGAAAATCATCGAATTTTCTTTGCTTGCTTGCTTTTCCTGAAGCTGAAGGTCGCACTTGACCGCTCGTTTTCACCTCGACTGTGCATCTGAATTCCGTTTTCAGCATGAACACTGTCCGTTGTGAAACACCAGTTGCACGTGCAGTTTTCTCAGCTGTCTCGTTCACCGACTCGGATAGATCAGCCTTTCGAAAATAACTGTAAACATTCAGGATGATCTGTTTTTCTCCAGAAGCAAGAGGTTTCCATTTCTTGTGTCTGCGAACATATTTCTGTGCAGAATCAAACCTTTCACTGGCCAAGATGACACGAGCAGAGTATCCGTGTTAACGCTTGGCAAGTCTGAAGCGCAACTGAAACAATCGGACACGTGAGGCATTGAGTGACACGTGAGCCAATCGTCATTGATTTTCTTACCTATTTTCGTTTCACGAGTTCGAAAATTTCATTAAATTATAAATCAAAGTAATTTATATTATTGTGCTCTATATTTTTCAGTTTTAAATGTTATGCATAAATAATTGGAAACACGAGCGAAGTGGAAATGAAGCAGGAAGCGCGCGGTGCCAAATAGCGCATGTGCGAATCCAATTATCTTTAAAATTTCATATTTTTCATTAATTATGCTTCTTAAAATTTAAAGACTACTTGAAATTGAATAAAAATAATAATTTGATTCTTGATTTCAAAATAATTATTTAAGAAATTCCATTTCATCCTAGGAAGTTATTCTTTTAGCGAGATTACACCCCGTTATCTCCCAACACTGCAAAGATAGGTTGAAAAATAGTGTAGATAGAAAAATGTATGGACACTCCCGCCATTTCTGTACAAAACTCCATCTACAGGAATGCCAAAAAGGTCAATTCGTGGGCTATTATGCAACAGCATTGCAAGAACCAGGAAAATTTATCCTACTATAAAGATAACAGGAAACCACTGATCCACATAAAACTTTTAATAGGACGTATGCGCATTTCGGCAGCCACGCTGCCTTCTTCAGCGTACACAAGGATTTTGATCAGAACAGACGATGTGTACGCTGAAGAAGGCAGCGTGGCTGGCGAAATGCGCATACATCCTATTAAAAGTTTTATGTGGATCAGTGGTTTCCTGTTATCTTTATTGAAATTCGTCCACAGTGTCCGGCTCCAGTTCTCTCTTTTATCCTACTATACTATGCAAAGAAACCGTAACGCTTATTGTTAAGAGTTTTTATCGGACCAACAATATGCACGGACCAACAATGTATATCTCATGTTTGTTATATCCCATCCAACAATGCGAGGCAAAGTTTGTGCAACAATAGGCCAGTTCATTAGATATTCATCACGTTTATAGATATTCATGTCATCGAGCTCCATTGTTAAAATGAAGCTAAAGTTCTAGCTCCCGTAGGGCGGGAACTCTATTGAAAAGTGGCGCTGCATGTACTATGGACTTCGTACGAGTGACGTAACAGTTAGCTCCACCCCTTGGCAAAGCGCCATCTTGGTTCCACACTTGTCGTTGTTAAGCATTAGATATGCTGATTCTGACACAAGTTTGGCTAAATAAGCAATCACAATGTCTGCAATAAAACTATATTGTATTGCTACGTTTTTTATGACACCCAAAATTAATTTCAAAAGGAGAAAATGATTTAAACTCTTCCTAGCAACGGATGTGTGGAACCAAGATGGCGAATCACTAAGGAAGTGACGTCTCTTCGTATTTTAATAATCAGCAATTTTTCGTTTGTTGGAAACAATGAAGGTTACATTGTTACTCAGACTAAGATGGTCTGATGACTTTTCCGCACCAGGGCAACACCTCCTAAAGAGTAAGCCTGTGCACGGAAACATCATACATTGTTGCATCATCTAAGTAGGGCATTGCTATTCGTATTTCTACCAATAATAAGCCCTGAATATGCACTACTATGATGATGTAACAATGTATGACGGTTTCCGTGCAGAGGCTTTCTCTTTAGGAGGTGTTGGCCAGGGCCTGTCTTTCACATCGGCAGATAGAAGCTTTACTTTCATTTTCAGTTTCAATGAAAAATTCTATCGCAGATCACGGTCGGCCTTAGTGCGATGAATGTGGCACCTGGCGCGATCTGTTTTCCTTAGCTGCTCGGAAAATGGCCGAAGCTCGATGACCATGTATATCTATAGACCGTGATATTCATTCTTGCGTTAATTCAAAATTGAAAAAAAAGACTTACATAAATTTTTTCAACGCTACTTTGGCGCGTTGGTTACATGGCGTGTTCGGCAACCTTGATATTGAGGGTTCGAATCTTCAGAATACACTTTTTAAACAGCGACTTCGTTTTGCCTTGACAAGCTCGGCGAAGACGGGAAGTTACGATTTTTATTATATAGAGTATGTCCGTCTTCGCCGAGCTTAAACATGTACATAACTAATTTGAAGACGGTAAGCATAAAACTGGCGTATCGTAATACGTTTGGTATGAGAGTTGTTTTTCGACTTCACAGAAATATGCCACCCTTGCGTTCCCTACAGAAACATAAGCAGAGGATCATACCATGGGTGAGTTTCAAAAATCCGACGAACCCTATACGCTGGCGCAAAATAATACCACGATGTGCACTGAATCCGATGCCAAGTAAAAACCACAGCGACGATCGAAGTTTTCGGTAAATTGTAGGGTCGACGGTCAATAGGTGGATCGTTTGGGATAATAAGCAATACAAAAGCCAATTCCAAATAGTCAGGTTCATTACATCGGATCAACAAAATATATCTCAAGCCCAACAATGCAAAGCTAAGTTTGTGCAACAATAGGCCAGTCATGTTTGTGTCAAAATCGATGCAATGGAAATTACGATTTCTATTATGCATGTACGTGATGAATTTGAAGATAGTAAGCATAAAACTGGCGTATCGTAACACGTTTGGAATGAGAATTGTTCTTCCACTGCACAGAAATATGCTACCATTTCATCCCATACGGAAACATAAGCACATACGA
>JAHWFO010072851.1:457654-476978 GCA_023313115.1 Rhysida immarginata
ATACAAATTACAAAAGTGAAGTAGTACAATAACTACAGAGTGAAATTAAAAAAAAAAAATTAAAAATACATAATAAATAGGGATTAGTGTTAGAAGTGCAAGATTGTTTAATTAATGAATATATAATATATACAAAGTTGCAAATCATCAATTAGATAAATTTAATATCATCAAAAATTATCACAATATATATATAAATCTCAATTGTAATAAACTGGCAAAAAAATAAAGTTAATATTCATTTATTTAATTATTTATTATTACTACACATTTTCATTACTGTCATGCATCCGGGTAATATGACAGTAAGTTTAAATGATAAATGAAAAATTAAGCCAAAGCCTACAATCAACAATGGCTTAATTGGTCAGAGCGGCGCGATCCCAGGCTGTGGAATTTTCTTTTACTTTCCAAAGTTCTTTTATTATTTATTTAAATGTCTTTAACATCTGTAGTTTTACATTTTAACATCTGAGGTATGGCGTTTAAATAAATCCATTCAGACCACTCATCAGCTATTATTTAATAAATTTGATATAGAATAAAAAACTAGCTGATGCCCGTCTTCGCCGAGCTTTTCAAGGCAAAACGAAAGCGAGATATCAGCATCAATCTACTCTAGATATATATCAATGTTGTTTAAGGACTTGTTAATTGTCATTATAAGCTGGGCGAACGGGAAATTGTCAAAGTTCGAAATCCACAAAATGATCAGTCGCCTGTAACGGTGTTGTTGGTATTAAAACGAATTGTCCTGCGTTATCCCCGCTGACTATTAAAGCTTGTAATGAACCTGATTATTCGGAATTGGCTGTTGTATTGCTTAATAACCCAAACGTTCAACCTAATGACCGTCGACCCTACAATTTACTGAAAATTTCGGACCTTGCTGTGGTTTTACCTGGCAGTGGAGTCAGTGCACATCGTGATATTAATTTGCGCCAGCGCACAGATGGAAGGATTCGTCGGATTTTAGAAAATCACCCAACTTATGATCCTCTGCACTATGTGCTTATGTTTCCATACGGAACGCAAGGGTGGCATATTACCGTGCAGTCGAAGAACAATGCTCATAGCAAACGTGTTACGATACGAACGTTTTATGCTTACTATCTTCAAATTCGTCACTTAAATGTTTAAGCTCGGCGAAGACGGGCATATAAAGGGTGTCCCAAAATGAGATGACATTTTAATTTTTTAATAAAACACATTTTTCATTAGAAAATTTATAATATTTTTGCTTTATTAAAAAGTAAAAACGTGGAGATTATGAACGATACAAAACATCTGACCATGTGGCAAATGACCGCCCCGGCCTTGGTACCACAAATTTACTCTTTTGAGGAAATTTTCAAAAAATTTTTGATATAATTACTGGGAAATTTCAGCAACGTTGTGTCGAATTTCATCTTTGAGGTTCTCAATAGATTGTGGTTTATTGATGTACACTTTATCCTTAAGATAACCCCAGAGAAAGAAATATAACGATGTCAGGTCATATAATCTTGCCGGCCAATTCACATCACCTTGCTGCGAGATAACACGACCTTTAAATTTTTTAAGTGAATTTTTACAATTTCCACGTGTTGTTCGATTGTGCAGTTTTGCATAATTTAACCTTAATGTTTAATAATGACAGTATATAAAAATCTCTGTTCTCATTGTACCACGAAAAAAATGGCGGCAAAATGAAAATGTCAGTTCATTTTGTGACACCCTTTATAATAAAAATCATACCTTCCATTGTATAGTTTTTGACACAAACACGACTGAGCTACTGTTGTACAAACTTTGCCTTGCATTGCTGGACATGAGCTATATATTCAAAGAACGTATAAGGATAAGAAGGAAAGGCTGGCGTAGACGTAAGTGGCGCCGCCCAAGTCTGGCGGGAAATGTGTGTTGCAGAGAAGCCCCCTTTGATGATCGGGCAGCTTTTATCACGTGATATAAACATAGCCTTCACTTCTTATCCTTATACGTTTTTTGATTGTTTGTGCTGCTATAACAATGCATTTCAGCGCGGCCTCAGCTTATCACATATCTTGCGCGTGTGTTGCTAAGGGTAAAACAATTGCCAAGCAATAAAACATCATTGCTACAAAATAACTTATGGCCACAAATGTTATTTTATCCTGTTCAGTAGGAAACTGTGAATAGGATAATGATGAACTTTTATTGCCAACTTGAATTCGAAGCAGTTGCAAAGTCTTCTTTTGACTCAGATCCAATAACGCTAGACACTGAAAATCCAAATTTATTTGAAACAAATTCGGCTGCATACGTTGCAGGTTTTTTAGCCAAAAAAAATTCTTGAAAAAATGAATGTATTGACTGCAATTGATTTTATTTTTTTTATATAAAAAAAATTATGTTCAACATCTTTTCCACGGTCTAATTTTTTGTGGTGTCTGCTTTTAAATCACTTTTAAAAAGTAAGTGAATAAAAGTCATGTTAAAATAAGCATTTGCTTTCTTTCTAAAATATATTAAAAATTACAGAATTTAATAAAAATTACAAGATCTTATAAAATAATGTTATGGAATAAAATAATTATACTTTCAATATAATAAACCGTGTCAGTAAATAAATTAGAAAATAAATGAACAATAATTTAATTTAGCATGTTAAAACTAAATAAAAAAACTTCAATGAATGCAGGTATAGCAAAGCATTTGCTGCCCTCTTTGACATGAGCGAGGGCTTCTCTGCATACCAATTTCCCGCCAGGCTGTGGCGGCGCTAGGATCTACAAACTTACACTAAATCAAGTAGAGCTTTCATTCTTTTCCTTAACGTTCTTTGATATATTGTTGGTGCGATGAAATCTCTTAACAATAAGCGCTACGGATTCTTTGCATAGTATAGTAGGACTAGCTGAGATGCCTGTCTTCGCCGAGCTTTTCCAGGTAAAACGAAGGCGAGGCATCAGTATCTATCTACTTTAGGTATATATGAATGTTGTTTAAGGACTTGTTAATTGTCATTGCATAAGCTGGACGAACAGGAAATTGTCGACGTTCGAACTCCACAAAATGATCAGTCGCCTGCAACGGTATTCTTGGTATTAAAACGAATTGTCCTGCGTTATCCCAGCTGACTATTGATGATCCCCCGTTGTAGCTTGTAAAGAACTTATTTTTTCGGAATTGGCTGTTGTATTGCTTAATACTCCAAGCGTTCAACCTAATGACCGTCGACCCTACAATTTACCGACAACGTCGGACGTTGCTGTGTTTGACCTGGCAGTGAAGTAAGTGCACATCGTGATATTATTTTGTACTAGCGCACAAATGGTAAGGTTTCTCAGATTTTAGAAAATCACCCATGAAAATTATGATCCTCTTTACTATGTGCTTATGTTTCCGTACGGAACGCAAGGTAGGCATATTTTTGTGCAGCCGAAGAACAATGCTCGTACCAACGTGTTACGATACCCCAGTTTTATGCTTGCCATCTTCAAATTCGTCACGTAGATGTTTAAGCTCGCCGAAGACGGCCATATATAATAAAAACCGTACTTTCTATTGTATAGTTTTTAACACAAACACGACTGGCCTAATGTTGCACAAACTTTGCCTTACATTGTTGGAGATATATATTGTTGGTCCGATGCAATGAACTGGTTTATTCGGAATTGGCTGTTGTATTGCTTAATACCCCAAACGTTTAACCTATTGACCGTCGACCCTAAAATTTACCAACAATACGGACATTGCTGTGGTTTTACTTGACAGTGGAGTCAATTCACATCGTGATATTATTTTGCGCCAGCGCACAGATGGTAGGGTTCGAACATAACGCAAGGGTGGCATATATTTGTGCAGTCGAAGAAGAATGCTCATACCAAACATATTACGATACGCCAGGATCGTCACATAATTAATGCATACGTCATGTAATGTTTAATCTCGGCGAAGACGGGCATATATAATAAAGTCGTACCATTCTGTCTTCGCCGAGCTTTTCACGGCAAAAGGGAGACGGAAAACAAAGTTTTTTTTCTGTTTAAAAAAATGTATTCCGAAGGATTCGAACCCATAATATCAAGGTTGTCGAACACGTCTTGTAACCAATGCGCCAAAATAGCATTGCAAAAATGTAAGCATTTTTTTTATTATGAATTAACGCAAGAATGAATATCTAATTAACTGGCCTATTGTTGCACAACTCTGCCTGGCATTGTTCGATATGAGATATATAAGACATTGTAAATTGTTAGTCCGCACATATTGTTAGTTCGATAAAAACTCTTAACAAAGAGCGTTACGGATTCTTTGCATAGTATAGTAGGATTATTTGGATATAAAATTGAAAAGTTGAATGGTATTAATGCCTTAAGGCTGAAATAACTGTGAAAATTATCCAAAAGTATAAACGAGCTAAAAATGATGTTGAAGGGTTAGCTTTTGACAAGGAATACTGCTTCGTGTCTTGTTTCCATATTTTATTTTAGAACAGAGTAACTATGGCAACATAACAATGAAACGATTTAGGAGATTACAACAACAGAATATTTATAGTTGCTGATTGCTTAAGTTTGAATCTTATAACAGAATTTACGCTTATCACAACAAATGAAATAGAATAAAATACAATAAATATGAAAGAGAAAGGAATAGCGGATGTAGAAGAAAACAAGGACGAGATATAAGAATTTTGGAAAAAAATAAAAGATGAAAATTGAACACAGGGTGGTAAGAATCTGAAAAAAAGAAAGGAAGAAAAAGAGAAAAGAAAAGATAAAAGAAAAAGAACATAGGAGGATATGTCGGATGCAAATATCTTTAAAAATAGGAAAGAAAAAGAAAATCCCACAGCCTGGGATCAAACAAGGAACCGGCTAACGCTCTGATAACGCCATTGTTTAAGGACAACTCTACGCAAAAAGTGGATTACAATTTTTTTTTACAGAATATCATTCTTTGATATAAGTATAACACATTCCCGTTGAAATTTTTAAATTTGGTCCGTAATTTCAATATAAGAAACGACTTTGAAAAGTGTAAAACGGCGCTTTTGCCCTCCCCTTCCGCTGGCCATTTTTTCCGGAAGTGACATAGTTTGAGTCAAAGCAACACCACCTAAAGATAAGGCCTTAGCACTCGGTGAGCATTGCGTCATCAAACAGAGACAGACAATGCAACTTTCATTGTTTACAACAAACGAAAAACCGTTCCGTGTATTTCATTTGTTGCAAACAATGAAAGTTGCAATGTCTGTCTGAGTTTGATGATGCAGTTCTCACCGAGTACTATACTCTGTCCAACGAAAGTTGGAGTGGGCGTGTCCAGTTAAAATTACTATTTCAATTGTTAGACATTGTTGATTCTATTTTAGCAACAATGTCTAACAATTGAAATAGGAAGCTTAACTGGACACGCCCACTCCAACTTTCGTTGGATAGAGTATAACAACACCTCCTAGAAAGAAAGCCAAACAACTGAAAAGTCATACATTGTTACATCATCATAAGTCGACCAAATTCAGGGCTTATTATTGGTAGAAATACGATCAACAATGGTCGAATTATGATGATGTAAAAATATATGACGTTTCAGTTGTGAGGCTTTCTTTCTAGGAGGTGTTGGTACTAAGGGCTTATCTTTAGGTGGTGTTGGTCAAAGGAGGCCAACGAAAAAGACAGGCCCAGACATAGTAAGTCACCTGTCCATAGCATAGTCTTTTAATCCCCTGGTCTGTGCACAGTCATTGAATTCCATTTTTTTAGTCCAACAAATACGTGTTCAGCAACAAAACGTAATATTACCCGACAGTTTTGTTACGTTGTGCGATCGTTAAAATGCATTGTTATGTTTGAGCTGTAGCCAAATTCATTCAAGAGAGGGGCAAAAAACGACTTTTCAGTAAATACAGCAATTCAATTGTTGGACTAAAACAATGCTGTGCACAGACCAGGGGATTAAAAGACTATGTCCATAGTAAGAAAGGCCCTGACCAACGCCACCTAAAAAACAAAGCCTGGTCACTGCGTCATCACACCTGAGCTGACAATTCAACTTTCATTGTATACAACAAACGAAAAAGCACCCGATTAATCAGCGTTTTTTCGTTTGTTGTAAACAATGAAAGTTGGATTGTCAGCCCTGGTTTGATGACGCAGTCTACAGGCAGTGAGAAGGCTTTGTTTTTTAGGTGGCGTTGCCCTGACGTGAAAAAGTCACCTTACCAACAATCCAGCCTTCACTGTTTTCAACAAATGAAAAAATAATGATTGTTAAAATCTAAAATGGAAACAATGAAAATTACATTGTTTTTCGGTCTACATTGTTATTCCGATTACACCGTTTTTCTACGTTTGACTCGAGGCTAACGAGAAAGATAGGCTTCGGCACTGAAAAGTCACCTGACCAAGATAGGTTTAGCAATAATGTAACCATGATTGTTTCCATCTTGGATTTTAACAATTCGTGTTTTTTTGTTTGTTCGAAACAATGAAGGTTGGATTGTTACTAAACCTATCTTGATCACGTGATTTTTCAGTGCCGGAGCCTGTCTTTCACGTGGACTACGGGTTTGACCACGGCCTTCTAGAAACTACCAGGCCTGAACATGGAAAAGATGAAACATTGTTACGTCGAACTGGTGGTGCTATTAGTTGGTTAGTTCAACCTCACAATCTTAGTGCTTCAACAATACATTATTGACGTCATGTTCAGGCCTGGTAGTTTCTAGGAGGCCGTGATTTGACTCCAACTACGTCACAACCTCACTCAAGATGAATGCCTCCCGATTTCAAATCGCGCTCCACATTTTCGTTTTTTCACACATTTAGAGTTCGAATTAAAATTTTTTAAATATGCCACGATGTTATTAATAAGTTAGGCTTTCGATTTAAATAAAGTTGTAAATGACCGTAGAGTTGTCCTTTAACTGTAGCTTCTTAATTTTGGTCTAATTTTTCATTTATCATTTAAATTTGATTTCATATTAACCCGGATGCACAACAGTAATGAAAATATGAGTAGTAATAACAATGTTTTAATGATCTTAAATCCAGAGTGTAAAATAAAACCAAGGAAAAGTATACTAAACTATGAACAAAAAATAAAAATAAAAATAAAAAAGTGGAAAAAATTACAAAAATAGTAAACAACAACAAAAAATACTTAATACTTTTAGAGATAACATATAAATGCTTCGGAAAATTCTAAGCTGTTTAAAAGCTTCTTTATTAACTTAGACATTAGCATCAGTCTGACAGCAATAATAATAAAAAGAAGTAGAAGTAGAGTGAATACCCCGTGCTAAAGGAGGTTATCTAAAAACTCATCAAGACGAAGTTGAAAGTGAATAATGAGAGGGAACAATCGAAATCGAAACCTTAACCCTTTTGATACAACATAATGGAAGAAGTGATTGGAGGATACCCTCTTCACGACCATTTGAACTTAACTATTTCCGTCACATGGTCTGTGAGATTAAAAACGGAAAGGAAAGTTCTCAACTAATTCTCAAGTAAAATGATTATAGTTGTACCGCAAGATTTAGAGCCCTGAGTGGAATGCTCGATTAACAGAATAAGGGGAGTACTGCTCTTGCTCAAGACCATTGTTGAAACGATGGATTATTTCATATCGTTGGATTTTCGCTAACGAATTTTCTTCAGAGCAATGATTAAATTTAATTCTTATGTTACAAGATTTTATTTTATTAATTTATGTATTTATATTATTTTATTTATTCATTTAGTCTAGTTTATTTAATTAATTAATTAATTATTCGCTTTATTTATTTTATTTTTTGTATTTATTTATCATTTAATTAATGTATTCTTATATTAGTTATATTATTTTATTTATTTATTTTTATTTATCCATTCCAAATTTTTTCATTTTATTTACACATAATTTTTATGGCTTTTTCATTGAAATGCCAAAATGTATAATGCTTAAACATTGCAGCAATACTGCTCTTGATTCTCGTTCTATGCTTATAAGGAGACTCAACTTTGGATTCAAAAGTGTTTGGTTCATTTTTGGATTTTATGATCTATAACCTTTAATAAAAATAGACCTATTAAATTAATCACACAATTATAAATAATTGTTTGAACTTATCTTATTTTAATCTTAACAGACAAATTTAAAAATAAAACCGTAAATTCCGTGTGAAATATTATAATATACGAATCCTTCTTTTAAAAATAACATGAATTTAGCATGATTTTAGAAATATCACATTTAACGTAATTTTCAAGTAACATGCATTTAACATAATCAAAAATTAATAAAACAGTTTTTAATTTTCTTGAATGGGATTTGAATGGAATTTCAGCACTCAGTATGTGATCTTCTTCATCATCCCACCTGTCGTCATCAGAATCCTTAAAAATTCCTGTTTGAATAATTATGCAGTCGAACCTCGATAAGTGGACAGCCTCGGGACTGGAAGAAAATATACACTTTCAAGCAGAGAGCTTTCTTTTAAAAAAATACACTACTCAACGCTATTTGATTTAAACATTGTCTAATATTTAATTTAATAATATATAATTATCAGTTATCACAAAACAAAAGAATATTCCACTTTTGTATTCACATTTTTGTTGATGGATTTATTTTCAATCACTGATCAAACAAGTCTCCTGTCGTCCATAGAGTAAATTAAGCTAACTAAATGCTATATTATACAGAAACTTTATTATTCCTTAAATTCCCAATTTTGAACCGTATCTTTACATCATCAAGTCATACATACATGTCAGTGCCCTGTTCAACATTTCTATCTCCTAACTATACCTTCTGTCAAAATTTCTTCTGTTTTCCAACTGTACCACCTTACTTCCTACAATATCTGTGCCTTGTTCAACATTTCTTCTGTATTCCATCTGTATTTCACCCGGCTTCCGTCTGTCTATCTACAAGATGCAATTTCTTCCATCCCTCAACAAGTTTACTTTCATCAGAACTTATACTGAAGGGCCAAAGCATTATGACCGCCTACTCAATAACGCGTTGCGCCACCTTTGGCGTGCAAAACAGCTGCAACACGCCTTGGCATATGCCACAAGTTCTTGATAGATGACTGGAGACGGATTGTATCAAATGTCTAAGCAGCGGCCACGCAAAGTCGAGATATTCCCACATGGTGATGTTTGAGCTCGGAGCCGCCGCTCCATGACATCCCAAATTTGCTCTATCGGATTAAGATCCGGCGAGTTAGTTGGCCAGGACATTAATTAAAATTCATTCTTATGCCCCTCGAACCACTCCAACACAATTCGAGCCTTGTTAAAATGGGGCGTTGTCCTGCTGGAAGATTCCATTTCCAGTTGCAAAGACAGACGCTATGTAAAGGTGCAACTGGTCCGCAGTGATGTTCAGATAGTCCGCAGTTTTCATGGTCCGTTCTACCACAACTACAGGTTCCAGAGCCGCCCATGAGAACGTCCCCCAAAGCATAATACCGCCACCATCAGCCTGTGTATGACCTGCTGTACAGGGGGGGGGGGAAGTCCGCGAACCCTGTGCAGCAGGTCATTCTTCGACCTGCATTGGGCCTGCACTTGGACCTGTATTGGGCTACCAGCTGAGCCACTGTCTGGCGCCGATCTTGCTTTACAAGTGGGACAGCGTTTTCTTTGATAACGCGTGGGCGTCGAACACCTTGGCGTCTATTGCTGGTTTCACCGTTATTTATCCACTTTGCATAAATACTAACAACGGCAGATCGTGAAGAATCTACCAGTCGTGCAGTTTCGGAGATACTCGTTCCTTGCTGGCCTTGTTTTCAAATCTGGAACTCGTACGGTGATTAGCATGAAGATGTGATTTCTGAGAATTTTCAAAAATGGTTAACAAATAATTTAATGCCAAACCTTTCAGTCTGTGCAATATGCATACTCCGCTTGTAATAGCCACAATATAAAGTCTGTATGAGTTCAGGTTTCTGGAAATGAAATGGCATACGAAATATACGTAGAAAGCCGAGGCATATTCTTAACGTCAACTTTGAAGACATTGGCAACGTCTCCTTCCCGGATTATTGGAAGATGTTACCCTCCCCCCCCCCCCCCAAATCTTTTGACAATCTTCAATCATATTATTTTTTCATAATGTGCAAGACCTCTTGGGTTAGTCAGGCTTCTTGCCTACTTCATTTGATTTCTTTTGGAATTTATTCTAGAAGGGTGAGCCTCGTGATAGCACTGCTTCTGTCCCACCTGAACAAACATACACTTCACTGTTCGATTGTCAGATCACTGGGTTTCGTGTGTGTTGCTTTTTTATTTAGTGATATACTCCAAGCTCGGACAATCGTCAGTCAAATTTCCCTCCACCAAGAGGAGGTAATTTTATTCGTTCATACTGTGGATGACCTTTGTGGGTATATCAGGCTTCCTTTGAAATATGTTTATGAAGAGTGATATTATGGAAGTTATGCTTCAAATTCCACTCCAATACAGATACATTACACTGTTCGATTGTCGGTTGTCATTCGGAATTTAGTACACAGCATCCTTCTGTGAAGACACCCAGCTTTCGGTGCAACACATAAATTTTCTCTAAAATATACTGTTTAGTTAGCACGAGAGGAGACTTGTGGGATTAGTAATTGAAAAAAATCCATCAACAAATGCGAATGCAGAAGTGGAATATTCTTTTGTTTTGTGATAATGATAATTTTATATTGTTAAACATTAGACATTGTTTAAATCAATTAGTACTAAGTAGTGTACTTTTTTTAAACGAAAACCCTCTACTCCGGATAAGTGGATATTTTCTTCCGTTCTCGAGGCTATCCACTTATCGAGGTTCGACTGCAGGTGAATCGGAATTCTGATGACGACAGGTGGGATGATGAAGAAGACGAAGATCACATACTTAGTGCTGAAATTCCATTCAGAAATCACATTCCAGAAAATTAAAAACTGTTTTATTAATTTTCGATTATGTTAAATGCATGTTACTTGAAAATTACGTTAAATATGATATTTCTAAGATTATGTTAAATTCATGTTATTCTTAAAAGAAAGATTCGTATATTATATTTCACACGGAATTTACGGTTTTATTTTTAAATTTGTCTGTTAAGATTAAAATAAGATAAGTTCAAACAATTATTTATAATTGTGTGATTAATTTAATAGGTCTATTTTTATTAATGGTTATAGATCATAAAATCCAAAAATGAACCAAACACTTTTGAATCCAAAGTTGAGTCTCCTTATAAGCATAGAACGAGAATCAAGAGCAATATTGCTTCAATGTTTAAGCATTATACATTTTAGCATTTCAATGAAAAAGCCATAAAAGTTAATGTGTAAATAAAATGAAAAAATTTGGAATGGATAAATAAAAATAAATAAATAAATAAATAAAATAATATAACTAATATAAGAATACATTAATTAAATGATAAATAAATACAAAAAATAAAATAAATAAAGCGAATAATTAATTAATTAATTAAATAAACTAGACTAAATGAATAAATAAAATAATATAAATACATAAATTAATAAAATAAAATCTTGTAACATACGAATTAAATTTAATCATTGCTCTGAAGACAAATTCGTTAGCGAAAACCCAAGAATATGAAATAATCCATCGTTTCAACAATGGTCTTGAGCAAGAGTCGTACTCCCCTTATTCTGATAATCGAGCATTCCACTCAGGGCTCTAAATCTTGCGGTACAACTATACCAGGAGACAGTTTTCCGATTTCGACAAGGACATAATAATAGGATGCTTAATAATAAGGCCATATGATGTATTACTGATATCCGACAGGTTTCAAAATAAATTGTACCCTTTGTTATCAACACGTGGAATAAGAGACACTGCGGGAATGAACATCGCCCCTGATGATCTACGAAATTGCAAGACAGAGATAGGAGAGTGCTACAGAGGTAGCTGCAAAAAAAACAAAAAACAAAACAGGACCCGTCCCATGCAAGCCGTGACAAACGAATTACAGATGACCACCAGTATGCAAGTTTCATTCAAGAGACTTCGTAACAAAGACCATACAGTTCGATATTATGGTCGAGCAGTCGTTCATAAACATCTCTTCACAAGAAAAAATTCAACCTTGGTGTAGGTACCGCAAGAATTGGACACCGGAGTAATGGCACTAGTGCAATGGAGTGACGAATCAGATTTACGCTTTTTGGCTCGGAAGGACGTGTGTAGGTTTAGCCGTTTGCTACCGAAGTATGCAGTGTCCACTTGAAACATGGTAGTGACATGATGGTATGCTTCATCATGGGTCCGCTGATCATAGTGCTTGGAAACATCATTTCCTAGATATACAGTCATTTTCTGGACAACTCAGGGCTCCCTAGGTTGTGATAGTTTTTGGAAACGATGAATGTCTCTTCCAGGATGATAATGCCACTATCACGTTTCCAGTGCTATACTTCAATGGTATGCGGAAAATGAAATCTCCCTGGTGAATTAGCCTGCACTAAGTTCGGACCTCAGTACCCCATAGAGAATCTGCGGGACAAATTGGCGGACCTATCCTCTTAATTGCCAATGTACCACAGGTGGAATGGCGAAATATCCCGCTTAAGGTAGTCCATGGACTAGTGGATAATTTACCCAGAAAGATTGCTGCTGTGGTAGCCCTATCAAGTATTGAATTTGAATAAATCCTGTTGGTCTATTAACTAAGTGTCGAGTCACTTTCTTCCACATAGTATAGTTTATCAGTACCCAGAAGTTAGATCGGGACGATATCGACCAGATTAAATGACGCCATATATCGCTCTCCCAGCATTCAACCCTTTTTCATTCGTTTATTTATACAAATTCTCCTTATAGCGGACTCTTCAGATATCGAGGTTTAAGGCTAGACGTACAAGGTTTAATGGCCATGTGGGTAGTTTGCCGCAGAAATTAAATAGGCAAGCGCTGCGTGAAAAAGTATAGGCCGTTTGTTGCGGAAGTTACGGTTCTTTCCGTGTTGTTTCTCGCAGAACTTCTGAGACAAAATCCGCTCGTGTAGCCGTAGCTTAATTCGCAATTAATTTTTCCCTTATCCACACTTTTAGCCATATTCGCTGTCCATACTAATTACTACAAGCGTTTTGTCAGTCGTTCATAAGTCGTATTTACAAGGACGTAGCCTGGATTTATGTTTGGGAGGGGGGGTGGGTGGCAAGGCAAATAATATGTGAGAAAATTATGGAGACAAGTGCAACAAATATCAGCTCCATCTTTGCTGAATAAACCAATAACCAATACCCCAAAGTTTCGCTCTGTGCATCTTATTTTCAGCAAACAAGTATTTGTATATAAGATATTTGCCCCCCCCCCCTTTCTTGGCTACGCTCACGTATATTTATAAAGAAGGATAAGATGTTTTTAAATTTGCATTACTGGACCTAAAATATATAAATAATATATATGATTTAAAAATAAAATAAATAAATAAAAATTAAAAAGCTGATAATTCGGATAGAGGCTATACTTTGTCAAAGCAGGGAGGATACTTCTTTTTTGCTTCAGAGAATTATCCTCCATGATTTGACAAAGGATAGTCTCTATCCGAAACGTCAGGTTTTTATTTCTGATTTATTTATTTTTTTATTTTATTTTTTAATTAATTTCGATTATTTAATGTATGCCAAGGTTCTTGTGTCTCGTCTTTCTCTCCTTACATCTGGCAAATAAACCCAAAATATTGATTAGTTGGATCAGTTAGAAAGATCAGATAGATGTTTTTCTTATTTAAATTAACTTTCAAAAGATCTTTACCTTGCATGTGGTCCTTGAATTTACTCGTAAAGATGTGTTTGATGTTATAAACAAGAACAAAATTTCTCGTCCACAAGTAGAGAGAATAATTAATTTACGCTATCTGTTGATCATTATATTTTAATGTTATTTAATTATTTTCTCGTACTGTTTATCAGATTTGAGAAATCTGAGTGTCTAATCTTGAAACGTGAAGAAATGATTGATTGCAAAGAAGGCGTTATCTTCATGCCATGATATTACTTTGAAATTAACTGATACCATGAAGGCAACCTGATTTGAGATAACATTAATTTATTTAAAGAATATAATTATTTTTTTAGCATTTGGGCCATACTTATTCTAAATTTTATGATTTCTTTATGAATGAATATTTATCTTATATTATTAGTTATTATTGGCAATTCTTAGAATTCATCGTTTATGAAGATAAAAAAAGTCTGCATCTAGAAAAGAAGAGATAAAATACGAGTAATTTTTAGACCATAAGCTACTAAAGAAGAAAAAAAATCATCTGAAAAAAAAATGTAAGAAATTTTTAATTTTCATTCATAAACATTCCTTGATTTGATTTGAACAGATATTCCTAATCTTGACTGATTCATTCAGATAAAAACTACTTTGAAGGTGCATCAGATCTTATTTTGCAATTTATAATGATAAACATTGAGTGTGATCTAAATAATTAATGTTGATATATGGAACCTCAACAAAACCACATAAAATCAAATATTGCTTCACTATTTAATAAACATAATAGTTATAAATATTTATGATGATTAAGGAAAAGACATTAATCCATAATAATAGATTTGTTTGACATGATGATGTAACTCCACGGCAAAACTTTAAAACAACTAACATTTATAGTTTTCTTTAAACTACATTCTAAATTTTCCTAAATAGGGAGAAATATCAAAATATAAACATCCGCCATCTTTTGAGGGCATCGAGACCCATGGCTGCCATGGCTCTGAACTTACCCCGCTATGCACAACAGTTAGATTCCGTTTCTAAAACAAGGTACATAGAGAAGCTAACTTCAGTAGATGGAAGAATTAATGATCCATACATTCAGTCATATATTATTAATCGTGAATATATTATTCAGTCATATATATTATATATGATCAAGGTACATTAATGATCATATATTATTGATCGCTTTCAGATTAAAAATATGAATTCAGTGACTGATGAAGCCAAATAAATCATGTCAAATATCAAATCCTTTAATCTGTACAATTCAAAATTCTAATAACAAATTATGTAATTCTTAGTTATCAAATATGCAAAGAAAATCGTGTACTTACTTTTTATGTAATGTTTACTGCATACTTTGCTGTGTTTCGAAGGCTTCCAATCTTTCAGATCAACTGCCACAATCCATGCATGCCTTCGTTTTCGCGTAGCTAGCCCATCGTTGGGAAACGTAAAAAATTTCAGATCGCTGCCTTTTGATGCTCGGTTTGTACATCCAAACACGCAACAACTCGTTACCATCGTTATACAATAACAAGTCGGGCAAAAACGGCGCACTTCGATGAGTAGCAGTATAGGATTGCCTTCCTCTTGCCCTCAAAAAATGGCAGCTGTGTTGTGCTTAGAAATACGCATGCGCAGTACCTATCATTCAATGTGAAGATATTTTCCCCTATAGCGAGTTTTCATATGAAAATAAGTATAACTTTGAATTTGAAGAATGTATTCATAATGTTAATATACAGAAAAAATATTGTAAATAAGACAGGTCAACAAAAAATTGTCAGCTATTGTCAGCTATTTTGACAAAAAATGGCCAAGGAAATTGGTAGAAGTGCTACTGAAATTGTAAGGAATTACATCTTAAAGCAAGACTATTATGGCTTAAAAAATCTAGAATGCCGTTCCAGAGATCTGATATCTCGTGATCGGCGAAGTGTTGTAACCAAGTAGTTACTGCTAAACAAATCAAAGAAGGAGTTAAAATGTTCAGTAAGAACTGTACATCGAATTTTAGAGAGTTGAACATATCTTAGGAGACTTACACCTCACATCTGCCCAAATTGATTGGAATATGCAAGAAAGCATATGCACTGGCAAAAACATTAAGACTATGTCATGAGAAACCATTCACACTGAACGCGCCGGATGGATTCTCGTATTATTTCTTGTTCGAGGATGCATCTGTTGTTTTCCTCCTGCCGAATAAGCTTGATTTTAATTGCCCAGACAATTTGTTTGGAATCGTAATCGTTGATCTTAATTTATGAACTCTCCTAGACTCGATTGACCCGATTCTACATTTGAATGATCTGGTATTTATCGAAAAATTTAAACGGCACATTGCACCAAAAATATCGCTATCGAGATGATAAATAATCAGAAAGAATGGATAATCATGTTCTCTCAGAATATGAATATGAATCATGTTCTCTCGGATAAGAATGATAATGATAAATAATCATGTTCTCTCAGTTTCCGTGAGGTGCTCCTGGGCTGTTGAATGATGGAAACAATTACTTTGGAAAAGTACTTCCAGTATCAGGTTGTATATTTTCAATCTATAAACGTTGTGGTGAAAGAGTTTTTTATTAGTTTTAAGTTGTGCATTACAATTATCCACATTTGTCTTTTTTATTTTTTATTATCTAGAAAGAATGGAGCATAGAAAATAGCAATCAACAAATTTTTTTGGAATAGTAACAATTTTTTTAAGAAAGAGGCAAGAAATAAGCGAAATGGGGGCCACCTCCATTCGAAACTGTTAGCTGCGCGTGACGTCGTCTTAGCCAAACCGAGCCGACGAGTTTATAGGTCCTGTAAATCTCGTCGGGCCTGTGCCTGTAAATCGTGGCACGACATGTAAATCTCGTCGGGCTTCGGCCAACGCCTCCTAAAGATAAGCCATGAGCGCGAAAACGTCTTACATTGTTACATCATCATCCGAAGATACGTTTAATCTCATTTCTACCAATAATAAGCCCTGAAATGCGATTAAACGTATATTCGGATGATGATGTAACAATGTCTGAAGTTTTCGCGCTCAGGCCAAAGAACGTTAAGGAAAAGAATGAAAGCTCTACTTGATTTAGTGTAAGTTTGTACAGGTATTGGACATTGAAACTGAAACACCTGGTAGAAATCTAAAATCTTTATTTAATAAGGTGTTGGGGCACCGTGGGCAGCCAGCACAGCAGCAACACGTCTTGGGAAGGATCGGTAGAGGTCCTGCACAGTTTGCAGAGGAATTTGTAGCCATTTCTCTTGAAGCACAGTTGCAAGTTCAGCACGTGTACGCGGTGGGGGGAAATGTTTCCTCACTCGATCCTCTAAGATACCCAACACAGGCTCGATAATGTTGAGATCCGGCGATTCAGTGGCCCACGGCAGATGCTGAAGCTCATTGTCATGCTCATCAAACCACTCTGCGACAATTTTTGCAGTATGAATGGGGCAGTTATCATCCTGGAACACTGCACCACCGTCTGGGAAGAGTGTTTGAACCATAGGGTGTAAATGGTCCTCCAAAATGGTTTTATAGTCCTTGGCAGTGACACGTCCCCCGAGAACAATTAGTGGACCCAATGTGTACCATGATATTGCATCCCAAACCATTACTGATCCATCTCTGTGTTTGACTGTGGGTGCCAAGCAGTCTGGGTTGTAGGCATCAGAGAGGCTCCTCCAGACGAATACCCTCCCTGTTGTTTGGAAGGCAGTGTAGCTGGACTCATCCGAGAATATGGCGTGTTTGAGGTCATCCAACGTCCAGGTTTTATGCGTCCGGCACCACTGAACCCGCTTGGAGGCATTTGTACTACTGATGAAAGGCTTCGGTATAGCAACCCTGCCATGGATGTTGGATTTATGCAGGTAACGACGGATTGTCTTCGTGCACACAGGTTCCTGGAGGTGTGTATTCATTTCTGCGGTGATTTCTGCTGCGGTGGTTTTCCGCTTTTGTGCAACAATCCTGGTCAATGTCCTGACGTCTCTTTCCGACAACTTCCGTTTTCCCCTGCAGTTGCTCCTCCTGGACGTGGTTCGTCCTTCCTGTTCATATGCACACATCACCCTGGATACTGTAGCACGTGAGGCATCACAAAGTGTGGCAGTTTTGGACACAGATGCACCTGCTAGACGCGCCCCAACAATCTGCCCTCTTTTGAAGTCGGATATGTCTCCCATTATAGCGCTCTGCACAGACAATTTGAAGCTTACTATCGAACTTTTCTACTGGAGTGACTACCAAGAACTCTGACACGTGATTCATTGATATGCATATGATTAATTTACCTAGCAGAAGGTTCTATTCAGCCCTAGGGGTATCCAGTGCTATTTGCGAAGGTGTTTCAGTTTCAATACCCAATACCTGTAGATCCTAGCGCCGCCACAGCCTGGCGGGAAAATGGTATGCAGAGAAGCTCTCGCTCATGTCAAAGAGGGCAGCAAATGCTTTGTTATACCTGCATTCATTGAAGTTCTTTTATTTAGTTTTAAAATGCTAAATTAAATTATTGTTCATTTATTTACTGACACGGTTTATTATATTGAAAGTATAATTATTTTATTCCATAACATTATTTTATAATGAAATCTGGTAATTTTTTTTAAATTCTGTAATTTTTAATATATTTTAGAAAGAAAGCAAATGTTTATTTTAACATGACTTTTATTCACTTACTTTTTTAAAAGTGATTTAAAAGCAGACACCACAAAAAATTAGACCGTGGAAAAGATGAAAAAAAAATCAATTGCAGTCAATGCATTCATTTTTTCAAGAATTTTTTTTTGGCTAAAAAACCTGCAACGCATGCAGCCGAATTTGTTTCAAATAAATTTGGATTTTCAGTGTCTAGAGTTATTGGAACTGAGTCAAAAGAAGACTTTGCAACTGCTTCGAATTCAAGTTGGCAAAAAAAGTTCATCATTATCCTTTTCACAGTTTCCTACTGACCAGGATAAAATAACATTTGTGGCCATAAGTTAATTTGCTTGACAATTGTTATACCCTTAGCAACACACGCGCAAGATATGTGATAAGCTGAGGCCGCGCTGAAATGCATTGTTATAGCAGCACAAACAATCAAAAAACGTATAAGGATAAGAAGTGAAGGCTGTGTTTATATCACGTGATAAAAGCTGCCCGATCATCAAACGGTGTCTTCTCTGCAACACACATTTCCCGCCAGACTTGGGCGGCGCCACTTACGTCTACGCGAGCCTTTCCTTCTTATCCTTATAGGTTCTTTGCTCAGGCAACACCACCTAGACAGAAGGCCTGCGCACAGAGATTGTGTACATTGTAATATCATCATCAAACGGCCAAATTTAGGGCTTCTTATTGGAAGAAATACGATTAACAATAGCCGCTTTCGTGTGATCTAACAATGTATGACGTTTCTGTGCACAGGCCATCTGTCTAGATGGTGTTGGCTCAGGCCTTATCTTTAGGAGGCGTTGCCTCGGCGCGGAAAAATCACCTGATCATAGTAATCCGGCCAACAATCTAATCTTCATTGTTTCCAACAAATGAAAAAATATTGATTGTTAAAATCTAAGATGAAAACAATGAAGGTTGCATTGTTACTCGGACTATATCGTAACCACC
>JAHWFO010072851.1:479253-570931 GCA_023313115.1 Rhysida immarginata
TGTGTGTGTGTGTGTGTGTGTGTGTGTGTGTGTGTGTGTGTGTGTGTGTGTGTGTGCGCGAGTGTGTGTAAACTGCAAATTTTATTATCTTACATTGACTTAAAATGTTTATTTTTAATTCTCTTGTTTCCTGTGAAAAAATATTGTGCAATGACAAGGCTATATCATTTTTTTAAAATTTGATTTTAAGATTTTGGATACTGCTAAAAAAAATTAAACTTGTTAATTGTTAATATCTTGTAATTTTGTGTTGAATAACAAAATTAAAATCATATTTTTCAATGGAAATAAATTATATTTATTTCACTTTTTTTCTTCAATGTTTAGTACATCCCATCTGTAAATAATTTAAAAATTTTTAATAAATTATCAAATTATTTTAAAAATCATGCATGAAAATTTTATTATGGAAACTAATTTCATTTGCCTAATCTTTCCAAAAAGGAAAGCATCTTCTCTCGATATTCCCTCTTTTCTTCTTCTGCTGCCCTCTTAAGCCTCATTCGTTCTTCATGACGCATTCTTTTCTCTTCATTATGTTTTTTTTTTCTGTGCTGTATATGTCTCTAACCAGTATGGCTCTTTGTTGGTTACTTTCCTTGATTTTTTTGTAGGCATTGCTATAAGTGTGCATGGTAGTTTTAAACATTAATTTGAAATGGAAGAAAAATTATAAATGAATTATTATAAGAGAGAACAGTAAAATTTTATACATTGCATCAATGGGAATTTAAGTTCTCTAGCTAACTTCAATTAAAGGAGGGTTGAGGCAAAAGTCATGGCAACTATTTTTTTTCTTGAAGATACCAGTCTGGTTGGAAAATGTGACATATACAGACGAAAGGACAAGATGTTAACTACATGTGTGGACAATGAATAGCACTGAAATGTCGTAACACACTAATTTATTACGGTAGTATACAGGGCAATATGGCCTTCACGGTTGCTCATCACTGGTTGACACGTCTTGCTGAAACTTTCCTACCCATCGTACGGTATGGTAGGGCATTATTCCTAAGGGCTTCCACTAATTCACTGTGACATTCCATCGCATTTCTCCCTCGGCTATTTTGATGTAAGCGCGCTGCCAACACGGGTTACTTCCATCTCGAACGACACTCACCAACTAACTGATTTCACAGCCCTCGCTGCGCTACTACCAGCTATCACAGAGCCATCTGTTGTTCTGCATACACTCTATGCCTGCAGAACTTCCACACGACACATATACGTTTGTGATCCGTGCACATATCTACAAGAAAAAAAATAGTTGCCATGACTTATGCCCCAACCTCGTAGAATGACAAGTTTATTGCATATTTAAGGTAACTCCAAAGATGCCTCCGGGACTTCATTATTCAGCACCGATGTATTTGATTCTGATCCATCAGATTCTTGATAGTTTGAGGTAGATGGGTTAAGAATACTTAGTGATGTGAATTAATGGAAAAGGCAAACACTGAGACGATATTCATTAAAAACTTATTATGAATTGGAGGTTCTCTGTACTGCCCTTCTTGATGAAGTTGATGTAGGCCTTGCAGTAAATAGCAGGAAAGAAATCACACATAGTAAATGCTACTAAATAAGCCAGTAATAAAAGGCGAAACCAGTTTTACGCTTTTATTTGTGAAATTTATATCACTGAATTTTTCCTCATTTTCGCGATAAAGTTTTATTAACAGGAGGACCATTGCATTCCACTGAAACGTTTCTGGTGGGGATGTCATAGCTGCAAGAGTAAAAATTGTATTATTAATTGCAAAATATACTTCTCTCCTAAGTTAATAAGTAAAACGTTAACATTGAACATTTTACAAAAATCAATTTAGAAATCGTCTATCATTAATTTGGCAAATTTCGGGAGAAGTAATAATCTATTAAGCTAGGAATGGATGAAGGGGGTTAAGCTTTATCATTTGGTAAAGCAACAGGATAGCATTCCCATATTTCACTAGTCGATCTTGGCGCTTATGGTGGCATTTATTATTTGAACTTATTACCATTTCTAGTTGCTTGTTCATAAATTTGTCATTTTTCAAATTTCCTCGAGTGATATAAAAATAAAGTTTTATTTCCTCGTATGTAATAAAAATGAAATATTATTTCCAGTTGATATATTATTTATTTTTATTTTCGATATAATGAAAATAAGAAACATTATGGTTTTGGAGTGATGGGCTAATGAATTAACAGTACGATCTGATCTTACCATTTGGCGAAGTACGCTCACAGGAATGCTAATCTGTAGTTTTAAAAGGCAAAACATAATAAATTATTTCTTAAGGAATACTGAAAAGAGCCAAATTTGTGAACGATAAATGGATATGGATGAAAAAATTATCCAGAATAATGATGAAATCATTCAATGAACGGGCGATTCGTTATGAAACACATTTAGCCCAGCTTTCATTCACGTTTCACTACATACTTAATTCATTTTACCTTCTTCAAGTCCTTTTGCGGCTTTTTCGTATCTTTTTGAGGCTTCCTCATGCTGCCTAAGGCCAGGCGCGCACTGAGGTGGTAAGCAAGTGGAGTGTGAGTGGCGTGGGAGTGGAGTGGCAAGTGGAATTTTTAAACTTATGTAAACAAATGCGAGCGCGTACATCAAGGTGGAGTGGCGGTGGTGAAGTGGAGTGGAAGTCGCGTGGCGCCAGTCTGGTGCCACTCGTCTCTGACATGTTTAATTTTCGAGTGGCATGCCACATTGCTAGTACACATTCGATTAGGCAGAATGCGAAACAGCATTGTTATAAGAAATTTGTGTCTTTCTTTTGAAGCACAGGACATAGTATTTCAAGTAATTTGAAAAATGTTACTTTCTTCATTCGGTAAAAAAGTTTGAATTTATCGTCGTTTAAATTTAAATCATGTCTATATACGTTTTATATTCCATTTTATTTATTTATTTTTTTTGCCAAAGAGGGTGAATCCAAGGACGCTTTTTTTCTGCGATGATTTGTGTATTAAGAGTACTTGGGGCCATTCAAGTATTACGTAACGCAATTTTTGAAGATTTTTGACCCCCTCCCCCCTCTGTAACGGTTCGCCGTGGGGGGGCGCCCCCCCATTAAACGTTACGTAACACCCAATGACCAGTTTTACCTGAAAATGTCAATTATTTCGCGCAAAACACCGGAAAAATTACTAAAATATTTATTGTTTTCATCGCGTTTACAGTAACAATAAATAAAACGAGACATTCCTATTTATTCAACACATTCAAGCGTACGTTACTTATTTTATCTATTCATATTGCTCTATAAAAAACAATCACACAGAATGTAAAAAGTTAGTTAAGGCATCGTTATCCAACGATAAAAGGGTTTTAGCATCAAAATGTTACGAGCAGTAGCGGTTAGTGACTATGATAACTGGAGAGGGACAAATAAAAAATTTCAGGTTCTTAGGCCTTTTAGTACAAAAGTTATAGCTTGATTTGTATTTGGAGCCTCGCGACCCCTGCCAAGGCCTCAGAGGACTATATCAATTTTCGTGTGTAATAGCTAAAATTTTAATCAACACATTGTAAATATAAACCATTTCAGGTTTCTGGATTTCTGGTTTTAAATTTATAGCTTGATTTGAGATTCAGGCCGCAACTCCCCCGCCAAGAGACTTATAGAATTTTTAATACAGATTAGCTCAATTTTTAAATACCACACTATGATTAAACAAAATTTCAGGACCGTAGGCCTTTCCGTTCAAATTTTATAGCTTCAATTATATTTGAGGCCGACAGCGGCCCCGAAGCCTATACCAGTCTCCTTGTATATTGTCTATAATTTTTAAGTAACGCACTGTAAAAATAAAAAACTTCAAATTCTTAGTTTTTTTTATTATTCATATGTTAGAGGCTATTGGTGATTTGGACTTCAGGGCCCCTGTGGAGACCTAAGAGCCTTATACCTGTTTTTCATGTATATTAGCTAAATTTTTTAGTAAACTGCTATAAGTATACAAATTTTCAGATTTCTAAGCCTCTTCGTTCAAACATTATAGCTCTGTTTGTGTTTAGGGCCCCTGCCAGGGCCCCAGACGACTATATACGTTTTAGTGCATAAGAGCTAAAATTTTAAGTAACACACCATAAATATGCAAGAATTCAGATTTCTGGACTTCCGGTTCAAAAGTTATAGCTTGATTTGTGAGTGGGGGCTCAGGGCCCATGTCGAGACCCAAGGCCTTATACCAGATTTTAATGTATACTAGCAGACCCGGCAATGCTTCGTTATTGTTATGTATGAGCGTCTTCTAAAAATCAATCTTTTGGCTCTTAAAAATGTTATTATTGTATTATGTTTCACTTCTCTATAATCACCGGCCCTTTAGCTGAGTAAATCTGACGCAGGGCTGGAGATGAAAGGTGAAGAATAATGTTCACTTTTTTTGTATATTCACATTCAGAAATTGCAAAATTTCATCAACAAAGAGTCCAAGCAATGCCGAGTATATCAGCTACTTCATAATAAATCGAAAAATAGTCATGGATACTTTAAATAAATTTTAAATCAAATAACAAAATCGATATTTTATGACCAACAACCACGTGGCCAAAATCCGACCAATCACGATCCATGTGACGTCACGCGGGTCCTCCAAGATGCTTCAATAGTTGGTCAACCGGATCAAACCGACCTAACATGTGGACTTTGATTCCGGCGCCTCGAAGACGTGCGCCCATCTGTTAGGAGCCTTTTGGGTGTGTACAGTTTATAACCTAAACAAACAAATCACGCGAGTCAAAAAGAAAAAAAAGAAAAAAAAAGACCAACTATATGGCCAATTTTTTTTTTATTTATGGATTATATGACTACTTATGAAAACGTCAATCATTATATATTATTTTTACTTCAACCTCCCCCCTTCTCCACCTGACTTAAGAAAATCAGATAATCGAGACAAAGTATCGATATCGCAAATGCAGATTTTACGTTATTTATTACATGCCTTTATAACCAAAGCAGAGCAGCTTCTTTTCAATATTCTTTTTATTTTTTGCCATATTCTTCGAAGTTCGCCAAGGGAGATGGAGAGAATGCAGACTCGATTCGATAGACACAATAATGGCGGCGAAGCGCGATTACCGACAGCAGCGAAGTCGACGCGATGACGTCATTGCGATGCTGCCTTCTGTGGCGAAACGGAATGAAAATTTTTCTTCAACACAGCTCAACAAACTTTCCATCGACATTTTGGTGATCAAAAACGGAATGGAAAGGAAGTGACATCATAAAAATTTTCCGTTAGGGTTCCGTTCTGGCGTGATTCCGGTGATGTGGAAACCACGCTTTACTGTTGATGCTGTTTCACGGAATAAGCGCAAAAGCAAACAACGACGTCACAATTTCTAAGCAAACGTCACAATTTTTTAAGGAATGCAAAAATCCCATTGAGCTCCAGGTAAATTGAGTTTTAAAAAATCTACAATGGAAAGGAAGAAAGAATAAATAAAATCCTTTCTTAGCGAGCACCTAGAAGCCAAGAGAAATATACTTGTCAAATTTCAAGTTTGAAGGCTTCATAGTTCTGGAGATTTCGTGATGAGTGAGAGAGTCAGTGAGTGGTATTTGGATTTTATAGATATAGATTAAAAAAATTAATCCCCCCTCCCCTCGAGTAGGGCAAGGCAAGTAGCAGATCCTGAAGTCATCTATTTTTACCCCTTTATCTACACTTTTTACCTCTCCCCAAATTTTTTAATCAAAAATTAATTTACTACAACCTAATATGTAGAAAATGTAAAAAAAGCTCGTATTTTCTTTCCTTTCTTATCATTTTCGAACGTATTATATTTCACAAGACATATGTTGGCATAGTTCTAAAGACCACGTGACTACCACCCCCGCAAATCCGACCCCAATGGAACACCTGGGCCTAAACTTCATAGTATTGTAGATCTTGCCTAGAGGAATTTCACGCCTTTACGTACCTAAATAGCACATAGATATGTTGTCCTATCTCAATACTACCCCTGTAATTCCGACCTCAGTGTACCAATCAATATCAAACTAAATAGTGCAGATGGACATGCCCCTAGGAAGCCACATTCCGAATTTCAACCTTTACCTCAAAAAATGTCGAAATTATGAAGGGGTACACAGTTAAGCCATTAGAAAACTAATAATTATCTCTATTCTTTCGCAACTGAATATAGATTATGAGCACTTGAGCAATCGTGCGTCGACAAAGTGATTTCACGTCCGCACGCCAATGTCAGTAATGCTTAAAAGATGAACAGAAAGTAACAATGTATTCCTTCTTGATAAATCTATTGTTATATGACATGCCATTAGCTTGGTATTCTTTACGTGAATTCGACTTGAAGGGGTCTACGAAAAATTCTGAAAAGTTGGTACGCCCGAGATAAGACTTTGATGGTCATATTTCTGAAAACAGAATTTAAAAAAGTTAATCCGTTTTCAAGTTATCGTGCAAACGGCGGACGGCCGGACGGATAAACGTACAGACCAAGGGCGCATTCTTATAAGTAGCTTTTATGATAAAGCTCCTAATAAGTACAGGATGTATTGCCAAATTGAAAAGGTGGATAGCTATTGCATTGATCATTGAAGCACGGAATAACTAATACAGTATTATTATTAGGAGCTTTAGCATAAAAGCTACTTATAAGAATGCGCCCTTGGTCTGTACGTTTATCCGGCCGTCCGCCGTTTGCACGATAACTTGAAAACGGATTAACATTTTTAAATTCTGTTTTCAGAAATATGACCATCAAAGTCTTAGCTCGGCCGTATCAACTTTTCAGAATTTTTCGTAGACCCCTTTAAGTCGAATTCACGTGCTTTCTGTTCATCTTTTAAGCATTACTGACATCGGCGCGAGCACGTGAAATCGCTTTGTCGACGTACGATTGCTCAAGTGCTCATAATCTATATTCAGTTGCGAAAGAATAGAGATAATTATTGGTTTTATAATGGCTTAACTGTGTACCCCTTCATAATTTCTATATATTTTGAGGTAGAAGGTTGAAATTCGGAATGTAGCTTCCTAGAGCCATGTCCATATGCACTATTTAGTTTGGTATTGATTGGTACACTGGGGTCGGAATTACGGGGGTGGGATTGAGATAGGACAACATATCGATGTGCTATTTAGGTACGTAAAGGCGTGAAATTCGGTATCAGATTCTTCTAGGCAAGATCTACAATACTATGAAGTTTAGGCCCAGTTGTTCCATTGGGGTCGGATTTGCGGGGGTGGTAGTCACGTGGTCTTTAGAACTATGCCAACAAATGGCTTGTGATATATCATACGTTCGGAAATGATAAGAAAGTAAAGAAAATACGAGCTTTTTTACATTTTCTACATATTACGTTCGAGAAAATTAATTTTTGATTAAAAAATTTGGGGAGAGGTAAAAAGTGCAGATAAAGGGGTAAAAATAGATGACTTCAGGATCTGCTACTTGCCTTACTCGACTCGGGGGGAGGGGAGGGGGGATTAAATTTTTTAATAAATGTATAAATGTATTTTTCCTTCAGTGCTAAAGCTCTTCCTTGGAATGTTTACAAGATTTTATTATTTATTCCGTGATTGAAGCTCTTTTGACATTTCAAATATATGTGGGCATTTCCCGCAAGTACAAATGCAGCCAAATACAAAAGCCCCAAAGTAAAAGTAGAAAGAAGGACGTAACTCCCAAATGAAGCTGCAATTTATATATATTTTTTTAATCAATTTTATCGAATTATCTTAAAAATTTCAAACTAGATATATAATCTAAAATTTTTTTCTTGAAGAATGGTGGAATTCTTTTCAAAATAAATTTTTCACAAAATAATTGAAAATTAGTGGAAAGGTATATAACTATTACAATAATATTACAGTAATTATTGAAGCCCTTTTGTAATTTCAAAAGAGAGTGTATTATATATTAAGTTATAATTTAAAATATTACACAGACCAAATTTTATTATACCTTCATATTTGAGAGCCCACATAAGTATTGCATTAATCACCGAAACTCTTTTGTTATTCCAAAAGAGGGTGTAATTTATAAAATTGTAAAGGTTTCATAGTAATGCATGGTCCTTTGAGAATAATGCTCACAGTCATTTGCACTCTACATTCACCAGCCAAAAACAAAAAAGTTTTTTCATCATTTTTGCTCCTGAAATTCAATATAGTCAGTCATTTAATGAACATTCTGTTATTACTGAAAATATTAAAAGAATTTGATTTATTATTTTTCAAAAGTGAATCCTTTCAAATTGATCTTATTATATCTACAAATTTGAAGGAGCATACTTTAGCATTGAAAAGGTACATAAGTATTGCATTAATCATTGAAACTCTTTTGCAATTCCAAAAGAGGGTGTAATTTATAAAATTGTAAAGATTTCATAGTCATGCATGATCCTTTAAGAATAATGCTCACAGGCATTTGAACTTTACATACCCCAGCCAAGAATAATAAAGTTTTTCATATTTTTGCTCCTGAAATTCAATATAGTCAGTCATTTATATTAAAAGAATTTGATTATTATTTTTCAAAAGTGAATCTTTTCAAATTGAAAAGGTACATAACTATTGCATTAATCATTGAAACTTTTTTGTAATTTCAAAAGAGGGTGTTATTTATACAAGCTTTGATTATAAATATTACACAGTCCTGATTTTATTATTATATCTTCAAATTTGAAGGAGCATACTTCAAAGCAATTGCATTATTCATGTATGGATTTTTTGAGAAATATGCTCACACACATTTGAAATTTATATACAGCAGTCAACTATAGCATATTTTTTTCATATTAGCTTTCTGCTCATGAATTTCACAAAATTCAGTTATTTAACGACCAGTTAGTTTCAATTTAAAACATTAACTTCAAATTTATTATTATATACTCCAATTTGAAATAGCATTCCCTAATCTAAAATTTAAAATACATAGCTATTAGATTCATCATTGAAACACTTTTGTAATTTCAAAAGTGAATGGAATATTTATTAGTTTTATTTTATTATCTATCACAATCAGAATTTTATTATTATTATTTCAAGTTTGAAGGAGTGTACTTTCAAATTGAAAAGGCTACATAGCAATTTGTTTTTTTGAAAATTATATTGAATAGTAAGTAAAAAAATTTTATTTGAAAATAATGAAATTGTAATCAGCAATAATAATTTTGTTTGAGCTCGTGAAATCCCAATGATATCCTTAATTTATATTGTTGTTGAAATTATTTCTTATATAATTTGGAAATTAAATTTTTTTTTTGTTTTATTAAATGCAGCAATTTATATTGACCAGTATGTACAAAAATTTCTTTTTGAAAATAATGGAATTTTAATCAACAATATTTTGTTTGACCTGAAAAAATCTAACGAAATTCTTAATAGTTTATACTGAACTTTAAATTGTTTCTTGTATAAAAATTTTTTTCGTTTATTAAATATAACGAATTATATTGACCAGTATGTAGGAAAATTTTTATTTGAAAACAATGAAATTGTAATTTGTCTGCTTCATTAATATATTATTTAATCTTCTGAAATGGTAATAAAATTCTTAATTTATACTGATATTGAAATATGTTTTTTTTTTAATCTAAGTAAGCACATTTTAAAAGGAATTAATGACACATATTAGAAAAGGCATTTGAAATAGTTAAAATTAAACTGTATATTTTACAAATTTTACTTTATTAAAATATTAATGAATTACTTTATATCTATTTTTTTGTAATAATTTATGAAGAATTTCCACTTAATCTATTAATATAATCTATACCTTTTACTTTTAATTTAAATGAAAATAAATAATAAAAAATAGAATAAATAATAAATAAATAAATAAATAAATAAATAAATAAAATTAAATTCCATAAATAAAATGACGGAAGGGATCCGAGAATTGCCAGGCAAAAATATACTAAATAGGGAGGGAAATGTAATAGCCTGAGCTGAGATCGACGCATGCGCTCTTTTCAGCCACTGCGCTTCAGCCCATCCGCTAGAGCCGAGATCGGCGCCACAAGCTAGTATTAGTCAAAGGTAGAGTTTCGTTTCCATGTATTAGTTATTCCGTGTCCATACCACGAACAGACTGTGCAGGCCTTGCGACCCAATGATTACCAACTACGTGTGCACTTTTCCGATTGGTATCTTCAGAATTTGCCGTCAATCCCGCGTGGTTTTGTTTTGCTTTGTTTTTTCATGAAGCACACTTCACCAAGGAAGGACACAAACACTTTGAACAACTGTTGTAACTGTTCTGTGTTGGTAAATAAATTTTTCTCGCAAAACTGGTATAAAGAAAAGTTGTTTGTTTCGACTATCCCAAGTTTTACTTACCTCTCCGGGAAGTCGGTTAAACCGATTTTTTCCCGCCAACGAACTCAGTCTTTCGTTTTACCTAAGTTGTCGAACAGCGAAAACGGAAGTCGAAAATTCGGAAGCGCTCGACCGCTAGAGCCACAACAGACAGACGGACGGACGGACGAAAGGACAGACGGGCACACGGATGCACATTGTGAAAATATAAGTACCTATCGGTCCTAAAAATAGGAGACATCTCATTGACAATATGCGCGGACCACCTATATATATCTCATGACCAAGAATGCAAAGCAAAGCAAAGCAAATTTTTTGCAACAATAGGCCAGTTGTGTTTGTATCAATATTGGTGATAGCAACAAAGAATTCACGAACAATATGCACAGATCAACAATATATCCCTACTGACAAACAATCATGGCAAAGTTTATGCAATATACAGAGTGAGTCAAAATACATATGCACACACCGAATGTCATAGAAAAATTTGTTTCCTACTTACAATATTAAATTTCTAAGACAAAGTAATGGCATGTTCCCTCACTGAGCCTTTCCGTTTTGCCGTGTTCTCCTATAACAGGAGAAAAGTACCTAATAATGCTTGTTGAATCCATTTTTTCTGTCATTCTAGTAATGTGCGGTAATGACACGTTTTATTACCAACAAAATGCGCTTCGCCGCGCTATTATAGACATATGCGAGCTTAACTGGATCAAAATATACCAGGCCAGTGGATAGGATGCAGGGGACTAATCGAGTTTCCTGCACCCAGTCCAGAAGTTATGCCGTTCGATTTTTTCTTATAGGGAACATTAAAAGATCTTGTGTACCGTCGTAAACCACGTAACCCGGACACACATAGGGACGAAATTTAAGCCGCGTGTCCAGGAATCCCATTTGACACTTCGGTGCGAAATACAGAATCAATCGTGACTCGTACTCAGAGATGTATCGATGCTAAAGGCCACCATTTTGAAATTAACTTTAACCATTTGAAACATACAGTTTGACCAGAAAGTAAATTTACAATTCTTTTCCTATTTTTTAATTTTATACTTTCTTTTCTCATAAATTTAATCTTGTAGGTAGGAAAATAAATTTTCTAAGACCGTCTGTGACGTAGAAAATAGTAAAGTTACAGACAGAGAGAGATGGTAAATTATTTTATTAAATGAATTAATTTTATTCTATGAATAAATAACATTATAAAAATATATAAATTGAATGAATCCATATACGTAAATTTTCATATAATGTACATAATTATATAACTGTCTTCGACTTCCTCCTCCAAATTGAATCAACTATATTGCCTGGAAGGCTGAGCTAGACGTAAGTTGAATGACCGCAAATAAAAGAAAGCAGCGACGTCAATGACGTTTATTGGATCCAAGATAAGACGTATACTAATACATATTAAACAATATTTGATTTATCTAGGAGGCAGAGAGAGATGGGCAGCGAGAGAGTGAGAAAGAAAGAACGAGAATACCCGAGGGATCTGACACTTGACAAAATTACGGCAATGATTCATGAATCTCGATTATTTGATCAAGATTCATGGAACTGTTAACGTATTCAAAGATTTGTCAGAATTCCCGGAATCCTCCGAAGATTCACAGAACCACTATGAGATTCAGAGATTTGTGTAAGACTTAGGCCCCTTTCACACGACGCCAGCACGGCCGCGCCACCACTCTTTTTGATGGCACATTTCTTGGTGGCGTGTTCAGATTTTCCTGCTTCCAACGCGGCCACCGGAGATGAGTCACCTTCTGTTCACGTTGCTGCAAACGAATCGTTGCTATGGAAACCCCATTTCCTCAGCTCCCCAACAATGGTGGTGGCGCGACGTCGTGTGAAAGGCTCTGGTGTGAGCAATGTAACGACGAGGCCGCGCTACAAATCTGGTGGCTCGAAAAATCGCGTACGGAGCACATCCCCTCTTCTGGCCGCGCGTCCAATGGCGCGGTCGCCACCACGTGTGAAAGGTTCAACTGTCAGCAATGTAACAACCAGGCCGCGCTACCATGGCCGCGCCACCACCCTTTTTGGTGGCGTGTTCAGATTCTCCTGCCACCAACGCGGCCACCAGAAATGAGTCACCCTTTATTCACGGAAATAAGCAAACACCCAGCTGGCGAACTGGCTGCACAGGTGTTTGCGAGGAGTGGTATAGGAAATAGTCACCCTTTGTTCACGTTGCCCCAAACGATTTGTTACTATGGAAACCCCCTTCCTAAGCTCCCCAACAATGGTGGTGGCGCGGCATCGTGTGAAAGGCTCTACTGTGAGCAGTGTAACGACGAGGCCGCGCCACCAATCTGGTGGCTCGAAGAATCGCGTATGGAGCACATCCCCTCTTCTGGCCGCGCGTCCAATGGCGCGGTCACCACCACGTGTGAAAGGTTCAACTGTCAGCAGTGTAACGACCCGGCCGCGCCACCATGATGGCGCAGCCGCGTCGTTACACTGCTCACAGTAGAGCCTTTCACACGACGTCGCGCCACCACCACTGTTGGGGAGCTGAGGAAGGGGGTTTCCATAGTAACAAATCGTTTGGGGCAACGTGAAGAAAGGGTGACTATTTCCTATACCACCCCTCGCAAACAGCTGTTTAGCCAGTTCGCCAGCTGGGTGTTTGCTTATTTCCGTGAATAAAAGGTGACTCATTTCTGGTGGCCGCGTTGGTGGCAGGAGAATCTGAGCACGCCACCGAGGAACACGCCACCAAAAAAATTTACACAAGTAAATTTCGCCATAAACAGACAGTTATCACGTTATTTCGCTATGACAAAACAAAATAAAGTCAATAAAGAAACCAGCTTTTGGTTTTGGTCTTAACCGAGTTCTCAACAGTGTTTACTTAACACTGCTTCTATTGGGGGGTGGCTTATATAAATCACGAATGACATAAATTTACAGGATAAGTACCTCAATGATTTCAATTTTTTTTTAAACAAAAGTTTACTTTTAAAATGCAATCGAGCTCACTGGCAATCTATCTTTAACAAAAAGTGCGAAGAATCAAAAGATATTTAAAATGATTACAGAGCAGAAAACTGAAATCAATAATTTAAATTTTACTAAACTAAATTAATCTAAAGCAAAGTTAAAAAGTCCAGTAATCATCAAATGATTGTGACAAAATTACTAAAGGTTGAATACGAGCATTTAGGTTCCATAATAAAACTGAGATTATATAAAAATCATTTCATAAATGAAGGAAAATATTTTTTGAACTGAGGTAATTTAATTTAATATTCTTATCCACTAAGAAAGACTCGAACTTGACAGACTGACTCGGTTAATTTACCCATGGTTAATTTCTTTTATTTAGATTTTGATAGGTAAAAAGTTAGAATTTTTGCTTGTCTCGTTTCATTACGAGATATTGGGTCGAGAAATCAAATTCAGGATTCAAAAAGTTGAGATTCACGACAGATTTCGTGAGATTCGAAGAGATTCATTTTACCTTTTTCAAAATTCAGAACCCTCGGCGGGAACTTTTTGCTTGTCTCGTTTTTTTTACGAGAATCTTTTTCAGAAGTCAGATTCAGGATCCAAAAACATGGGATCCAGAACAGATTCAGTGAGCCTCGCAGAGAGTTTCATTTTACCTTTGTCAAAGATTCAGAGTATTGTCAGACCCCTCAGAAATAGCCTGCCCATTGTTCAAACGGTATCCCAAAAGTGTAGACGCAAATGTGAGTGGTCTGACACTCAACAAAATTATGGCAAAGATTCACGAATCTCGATAATTTGATCAAGATTAGGTAATTATTAACGGATTCAAATTTTTCAGAATATCCCGAATCCTACGAAGATTCACAGATTCAATAAGGGATTCAGATATTCGTATAAGATTTATTTAAGATTTAACGATTTATCAAAGATTAATAGCCGAATGTAGGAACTTTTTTCTTGTCTTGTTTTTTACGAGAATTTGGGTCGAGATATTGGCTCCTGAAGTTAGATTCACCATTCAAAAACATGGGATTCAGAACAGACTTAGTGTGATTCGCAGAGAGATTCTATTTTCCTTTGTCAAATATTCAAGGTATTGTCAGACCCCCCGAGCATACCTCATTAGGGCTACTCCTAAATCTCCTGAAGCACAGGATACCCCATGTCATGATGTATTTGAACATGAAAGAGCAATGCAGCCTCACTGTTGAGTGTTCCTCCTTTGGACGGCACACAAGCAGATGGGGGAAACACATCAAGCTCACCAATGTCGGCGGAACCTAAGAAAACTTTAATCCAAATTTGGCCCGGTATCAAATTCCTGCCCCAGGCCAAAAAACAAACAATTAGGACCGCTTGTGTCCAACAGTTAAAGAAAAGTTGTTCTAATTCCACTATAGATCATAAGTGTTTAACTGCACTCAAGGCACTTAGAAACAAAGACTGTTTTTATTTAAAATCGGATAAGGGGAATTCATCCTCCGTCAAAGTGACTATTTTACTAGTGTCTCCCAACTCCTAGCTGACGGCCCCTACTCTAGAATAGAAAAGAACCCTCTACCAAAATTGGTTAGAACTGTTAAGGCTGCTTTGACGGAGTGTAAGAATTTAATCAACCCCTCCCCTCCCCTGGCGCGTCGTTTATCTATTATCTATCTCTAACCCGGTTATTCCCAAACTTTACGAGCTTCTTAAGACGCACAAACCGGGAAACCAGTTCCGGCATATTATATCGAACATTTATGCACCAACATATGAGTCAGCAAAGTTCCTAGCGGGTATTTTTTTTTGGTTGGTTGGACATTGACCACTGAAACCTTTCGGTCAAAAATTGTTTGGACCTTGCGTAAAAATTGAAGAATGTTCGTGTTTTCAATAGTTGTATCTTGGTCTCCTTCGACGTCACCTCTTTATTTCTAAATTTACCCATTCAAGAGACTCTTGAGTTTTTGCATACTGTCTTGTTAGACAATAAGATTGAGCCTACGTTGATTTCTGAAATAACAAGTCTCTGTAAACTTTGCGGTAACAACAATTTTCAGTTCAAAGATTGAATTTTACCACATGTCTGCTGGAACTCCTATGGGGAGTTGCTTAAGCCCTATATTTTCAGAAATCATCATGAGGAAATATGAGGCAAAATTCGGTTCCTCCGGTTCATATTTTCCCGAGGTGTGGCATCGTTACGTAGAGATGTTTCCCTGATCATCGACACGGATAAGTTGACCTCCAGGTTTTCCTGGATGACATCAATAATCACTACGCGACCATACAGTTCACTGTTGAAAGAGAGAAAGAGGGCTCACTTCCCTTCCTAGACTTGAAAATCATATGCGTAGGTAAGGCTTATTCTACAATCAGGTTCGGCAGTCAACCACTCTCAGTTGACTCCAAAAACTGAGAAATTCCTTAGTGGCGCTGCAGTCACACATATGAGTGAGCTTTATTAAATATACTATTAAGGAATGAATCTGAAAAAGATATTTCTTGTCAAGTTTTTAATTTAACAGTGCTAAAAGACAAGGGAAAGCTTTTATGGCCATCTAAAAATTTTTTGAACAATTTAATGACATTAGAAGACTCAATTAAAAGAACACTTCAGAATTGCCCATTGGATCCTGATGTTGTCCTTCTTGCAATAGAAGATTACACACCTCATCAGAAGCAAATTAATAAAATAGGATGTGAACAACATGAAGTCACTTTAGTAAAATTTATAATCAATTTTTACACAACAGTAAGGGTTCGTTTCTTTTTCAGAGATTATAATAAACAACAATTATATTCTAATAAAATTAAAATGGCAAAATTGTCAAAATTATCAAAATGATTATGAAATAAAGGATTTTATATATTTCTTTACATTTCTGCTTTTAAATTCATTTTGTTTAAAAAATCAATAGACTTTATATTAAAATGAAACGTAATTTATCATTATATTAATTTAAATCCGAAATTAAATTTAAATCCTGTTTATCTGTTAATTAAAATAATTTTAATAAACTCGCTGTTTCTTTATTTGTTTTTTATAATTCTGAATGTTCCTAAAATTTTATTTAAGTAAGCACTAAACAGAGAAAGATTATTATATCAAAATGAATTCTTTAAAAAATTCACAAGAATTTATTATATTCAACCTTAATCCATTCTTGATTTATATAATTCAATTGTTTTTTTTAGTTTAGTCATACCAAAAATTCAAGTAAAAGATATATTGCTTAAATTATAAAACATAAAGCACTAGTTTAGAATGTAATAAAGTCTTAAATATTTTTATATTTAATGTTTTGATTGATATATCCAATAGATTTTATAGCTGGTTTAGATGATTGAATTGAACATTACTACAGTTACTGTACAAACACCACCTAAATGCGATTGTGACGTCACCATAAGTATTTTCAATAAATGGAGTCAAGTTATTTCTATTGAGGCAATTGAGGATTGCCAAACCTGATTGTAGAATAAGCCTTAGTGTAGGAGTGGTTTGGAATTCGACATTTATCATAAACCTACACACTGAAGTTTACTTATACAACTCAGTTGCAAAAATATACGATCACCTGACTTTTTATATTAACCTTATTTTATTTTTATGTATGTAAAAAAAAAATAAAAGAGCGAATCCAATTCTACATTTGTCTAATGGGTTATAGACTGTTAGAAGGTTGTAGGAAAAATATTACTAAATTGTTACCTGATTGTATTGGGTAAAATAAATTAATAACTGATCATGCGTTGCAAAAATATGCAATCGCTCTTTCATGCGTTACAGAAATTTCCGATCAGTACTTGGTGTTTCCACCTTTAGCAGAAATAACGGCCTGCAAACGATTTGAAATGCTTGAAATTAGCTTTTCACATTCATCAGCCTGGATTTCTTCCATTCAGTTTCCACGACATTTTTCAATTCCTCTCTTGTTCTGGGCTTCTTCTTGTTGACAGCTCGTTTCAAAATTCTCCAAAGTATCTCAATTGGTGAAAGGTCTGGCCTGTTCGAAGGCCAGTTTTCCAGTAGGTCGATGCTCTCACACGAAGCCATGTCGTTGTTGTTCGAGCTCGATGTGGCGCTGCCCCATCTTGTTGGAAAACCGCTTTTCCATCTCTGCCTAGCTTTGGTAAAGATGAGAGTAAACATTCCTCCAAGATGTCTTGATAGGAAGATCAATTTACCGTTCCATTGATGACTAAGTTTCCCAACACCTTGTGCACTCATGCAGCCCCACTCCATTATTGTATCAGGGAATTTTACACTTTTACTGAGACATTCCGGTGCGTACGCTTCACAGTCTTCCTACGGATGACTTTTCGGCCTTCTTCACCACAGCAAACTATAAACTTTGACTCATCACTAAAGATGACAGTTCTCCATTTCTCCAAAGACCATTGAAGATGTTCATTAGCCCACTTGCGTCTTTTCATCATTTGCAGATTTGTTAGTAAAGGTTTTACTTTAGCAGTGTAAAACCTAAAACCTTTTTCCCGCAGTCTTCTTCTTGTAGTGGCGTTTGAAACAACAACTGTTGTGACAGTTGGCACCAGTCTGTTGTGACTTCGGATGTGGTAACATGACGTTTGCCTTTTAAAATTTTTGGAAGGAGTTTATCATCTCGTTTTGATGTTTTCCGTGGACGACCACTCTGCTTGCTTGCCGAAGGGGTTCCTGTTGTTTTCCATTTCTTGATTATTTCCACCACTACACTTTGACAGATTTTTAAATCAGCAGCTATTTTACGAGTTGAAAGTTTTTCCAAATGTTTCTGCACCACTAAATTGCGAAGTTCTTCACTAGTTGTTTTACCGCGTCCCATTTTGGCAGTTAAAAAATCTGTCTTGGATTTTTTCGATATCAAGTAAATATCCAGCTAGTTCTCCACAATATACAAGTCCATATATAAGTAAAAGAATTGTGGAGCTATGCAAATAAACTAGCAGTTATGCAAATTAACTAGCAGTTTAAAGACCCTGTCTATTATTTAAGGGTGATCAGAAATTTTTGTAACACGTAAAAGGGCGATTGCATATTTTTGCAACGCATGGGTGATCAATTATTAATTTATTGTACCCATTACAATCATGTAAAATTAAGTATTATTTTTCCTAGAACCTTCTATCTATGTATAACTCATTTAAGGTTGCATTCTGTTCTATATTGCTGACTTGATTAAATAAAAAGAGAAGGTCCAGGAATAGCAATATTGGTAGCGTCTTTATTGAGTGTTCAACGCGTTTCGAGTATTAACTCATCATCAGGAACAATGAACGACTACAGAGTTACAATGGTTACAACACCTGGTATGTATGGGAGGGGTCCACCAATCAGAGAAAAGTAATTAACGGATATGTTTTCAAATGTGTTTTATGTACGGAGCGACAATTTGGGACACTGAATTCATATTTCGTATTATGTTCATAAACAATGAATTATGAATTGGTGTAATGTTTATGAGAGATTTTGGTTTGAGAAGGACTTGAGGCATCCACGTAACAGTAGCGTGATATCTTTGCTCCATCAGTTTCATCAGTACAATGTGAATGATTTCATGCATTGTAGAACAAATTTAAAACTACATGTGTTCAAAACATAGTGTTATAAGTTATAGGAGAGAAGACGATTTTGCGATCTTCAGAAATATTAACTCTTTAACCGAATGCAAACCTATACTGATAGACTGGTCAGACTATAGTTGACTGATTGACGCTGGTACCGTTGGTACTTTATGGTTAAAGTGTTGTACAATGGTGTAGTGAGATTTATACTAGGCAGTGTTTATATTCATCACTAGCAGAGGACCCGGCGTTGCCCGGGATGAAACGAACAACGCCATTGACAGGTGGAGTGTTGGCGCCAGGTCAGTAGGGTGTGGCATCCCGTCTGGCTCCAATGCATGCCCTTATGCGGTTCGGAATGGTGTCAAACAGCCTTTGGATCCTCTCCTGAGGCAAGTCAGTCCACAGTTGTTGTAGCTGTCCCTCCAGATCCCGCAGGTTGGTACTGGGACGGAGTCGCCTTCCAGTGTCAATCCACAAGTGTTCAGTGATGGAGATTCCCGGGGATCTTTCTAGCCACGGGAGGACCTCAGCATGCTTTCGGCAGTCCATAGACACACGTGCTGTGAGGTATCGCTGTGCCGTCAAGTCTACCGAAGCACTATTAAAAGTGACCTGAACGCATAGGCGATGTCTCCTCACACAATGTTGCCAGGGGTTAAACATGTGTCTCTCTCCACAATTTGGGACGGTTGTGCTCTCGACGCCACCATACGCGAACACGATGGTCATCGGAGGTCATGGAGATTGGTTGGTTGGTTGGTTGAAATTTTAGGGCGTCGGCTGCTACGGCCATTTTGCGCCCGATAAAAAGTTTAAATATCCACAGTTTATGGACCAAAAGTTTAAAAACTCAGATAAAATAAATGAATAAAAACGTAAATTATAAATATGTAAAAGCAGCAAAAAGTATGACTATGTTAATTTAGAATCACAAATAATTTTAAAACCAACCTTTTTTTTCTCTGTTTCTTCTCTAATAATAGATCTCATGAATAACATAGCTCTACTGAACAATGTAAATTAGTGTGTAAAGGGCGCTAACTAAAACATGTACTTAAAAATCAAATATATACAATGCTAAAACAATAAAAAAATGACTATATGAATTTAAAAACATGAATAATTTTTAAAAATAGAAATACTTTTTTAAAAATTATAGGGTTGTTCCCCAACAAAAAATCTAGTGAATGATTCAGTCCTAATTAGCGTCGTAAGTTAGTGTGTAAAGGGCACTGGTTTAAAATATGCTTAATAGTCAACATTGCTCCACAAGAACACAATGGAGCTGGTTCTTTTTTTAATAAACGGATGTGAGTAAGACGGCTGTGACCAATCCTAAGCCGAGTAAGAAAGACACCTTCTCGCCTGTTTGTTAGTCAAGGTAATGACCACGGTGTGATGGCACGCTTTATTTCAAATAATTTATTAGCAGGGTTCAGAGGCCAAGAAGCTCTGAGTTTCTTGGAAATCACCGGGTATAAATGCTCGGGGATTGAAAGCAATTCAGAGATCGGTAACTGAGTAATAGCGTGTTTTGCCGCCTTATCGACCCGTTCATTTTGCTGGATACCCTTGTGAACTAGGGATCCAGACAAAATAAATTCTGGTACCTTGGGAATCCAGGAAATGCAGGTATTCCTGGATTCTTTTGACAAAAGGGTTTTCAGAATTGAATGATTCCAACGATTGTAAAGCGCTCAGAGAATCAGAGAATATCCAGAAGTTGGAATTTGGATATTGAAAAGAGAACTCTAACGCTTTGGCTATCGCTACCAATTCCGCTGAGAAGATGGAAAACTCGTTTGGCAAGTGATAAGAAAAAACCGAATTATCTATGAGAAATGCACAACCGACGCCATCATCTGATCTGGATCCATCTGTGTATATGTGATATCCATCTGGAAGAGCTTCTAAAAAATTCTTAAAAAGTACCCTAATTTCGGCTTCTATAAAAGTCGGTTTCTTTCCAGCGAATCGATTATAATTTATATCTGGATGGGGGGAAATCTATTGAGGAACATTGCTGACCTCTCGGCTATGCACAGCTGGAAATGAGATGCTCAAGCTCCCCAGAAGGTTTTGGAATAAATTGTTTATGCTTCTAAAAGTATGATGGGGAGGGATCCTGGGTTTATCGAATAAACAGGTAAAAGCTGGATGCAGACTTTCACCATATACGGGAAGAGCATATTTGAGGAGGAGTTTGGCTCTTCGGTACCATAACGGGGGTTCAGAAGCATCCACATAAAGGCTCTCTACCGGACATGTTCGGAAAGCTCCTGTGGCAATTCTTATCCCTAGGTTATGGACGGGATCTAACAGCTTCAAAGTACTTTTTGAAGCTGAGGCATAAACAATACTTCCATAGACCTAACTGGGGAGCCGTATAAAAAAGGAGCATCTTCCTATCAGCGCCCCATTTGGTAGCGGAAATCGAGCGCAAAACATTTATGACTTGTAAGCATCTCGATTTTAGATTGCGAAGATGTGGGAGCCATGATAATTTTTTATCGAAGGTCAGACCTAAAAATTTATGGGAGTCCTCCACTAAAGTAGGGGATTCATAAAGTGTCAGGTCTGGGTCTGGATGGAGACCTCTCAAAGAACAAAAGTGAACGGTCCTTGTTTTTTGGGGTGAAAATTTAAAGCCTACTCCGTTGCTCCAGGTAACAAGCTTGTTGATGGCTAGTTGCAGTTGACGCTCAAAGAACATTGAGGACCCTCGACAGTAAATGGCGATATCGTCAACGTACAGGGAATAGTTCACAGTAGATGGAAGTTGTAAACAAGCCTCATTAATAGCAATGAAGAAAAGGAAGGGACTCAGCACACTTCCCTGTGGGACACCATTATCCTGCGTAAAAGGTTCTGAGAGCGTTGATTCAACGCGAACTCGGAAGGTTCTATTCGCCATGAAATTACACAGGAAAGAGGGAAGATGTCCTGTAAGGCCGTATTTCCGCAAACGTATTGCTATTCCATGCCTCCAAGTTGTATCGTAGGCTTTTTCCAGATCGAAGAAAACCCCTACGACATGTTGTCTATGTCTCTGTGCGAAATGAATCTCATGCTCCAACCGAAGAAGGTGATCAAAAGTTGAGCGAGATTTGCGGAAATCGTACTGAAACCTAGACAACAGGTGGTTTTTTCCCAGGTACCACATAAGTCGGACAGAGACCTTCCTCTCCAAGACTTTGCACAGACAGCTGGTCGATAGTTTGAAGGGCAAGAGTGGTCCTCTCCACAAAGTTGGAATCTCTCCTAATGACCAAATGTAGTTTTATAACGAGCGAAGGTGAGCATAAGCTTCCCTCGTGAGATGTTTCCGGAAAGAGTATAAGAATCCATCTGTGCCTGGCGCAGAATCTCTGGAGCAACGAAGGGCATAATGCAATTCCCGTAAAGAAAACGGGAAATTATATTTTTCGAGGTTTCGAGATTTAAAATTTATACCAAGCGATTCTGAGATACATTTTTGTCTTTGAAAGGAGGCTGAGTAATGTTTTATTTGTGAAACATCAGCAAATGTCCTTCCGAGTATATTAGCTACCTCTTTGGGGTCAAAGTATGTATGACCATTTTCAATGAGAGAAATGAGTTTATCCGGGAGTCTTTTCCTATTTATTTTTCTAATCATGTTCCATATAGTTTGAAGAGGAGTGTTTTTATTAATGGAGGCGATATAATCCTTCCAACAGAGTTTCTTATTCGTGGAAATGATTAGTTTACAACTGGCCCTTTTTTCTTGTAAGAAATAAGATTCTCATGAGTGGGTTGTGCGGAAAAAATGCGGAGAGCTCTCTTACGTTCTCGAACCGCTAGGGCACATTCTTCATTCTACCATGGCACTGGGATTTTCGTGTAAGAGGATCTACACTTAGGAATGGATTGTTCTGCCGCATGGAGGATGCGGGAAGTGAAATCCTCTACAGCCTCATCTACATATGGAAAGGGTGTTTTATTATCAAACTGTATATGAGATTGGAAGATCACCCAGTCTGCTTTATCCAATTTCCAACGTGGTAGGGAGTTGGAAAAAGTAGAAGTCAGGGAAATACTGATCGGGAAATGATCACTACCATGTAAATCTGAGAATATGCTCCAGGCTAAATCAGGTCTGAAAGATGAAGAGGATATAGATAGATCGATGCATGACAGAGAGCCGTTGGCTGAGTGGAGGAATGTTGGCGAGCCATCGTTTAAAAAATTGACGTTAAAAGAATTCAAAAAACTTTCTCTATCGTATATCATCTTTCCGAGAGCTTTATAGACCCCCAAATGGGATTATGGCCCTTAAATTCACCTAGAATAAGAAAGGGACTTGGAAGTTCACACAGCAGGGATGACAAAGATTTTTCATCCGTATATTTATCCGGAGTAGATACAGTGAACATACAGTTAGAGGTGAGAGATCTTTGAATAAGACTTAACTGCTACCGGCTGAAGGTTAGATTTTAAATTAATGATAGTAAAAGGCAAAGATTTTTGCACTAAGATGGCAACACCACCACAGGCTTTTTTCCCCGATGTATAATCCTTCCTAATAAAATTAAACCCTTTTAGGGTAGGAGACTGGGATGGCAAGAGGAACGTTTCTTGCAAAGCCAATAAGGAGAAGAATTCATTGATTAAAAGCTTGTGGTCCTCTAAGCGACAAAAGAATTCATTAAAGTTCCATTGTAACAGTGCCATGATGAAGGTTTTAAGACGTAGGTTTTAAACTCCATCTCCTCAATAGGAGACACCTGTAAGCTTAGTGGGAAATCCGGCCCTCCCCCCAGAACTGGAGAATTTGGTGTAGTTCTATTATACGTTTTTTGGAGGAATCAGAGGAAGGTGGCCCCTCTGATGAACGTTTCTTTCCATCTTCCCTTTCCAAAGTTTTTGGAGGAGTTCCAGGAGGTGTAATTGATTTCGAAGTTCGACTAGAGCTAGCAGATGGTTCTGTGGAGATGGAAGTTTCACAAGAAAAGTCTGCAATACTCAAATCAGTCATTGTTCCGACTGACTTAACAGAAGGGCGACTCTTAACCACTGCTGCATAGTTACGGACTTCATTTTGTGCTACGTGCTTCCGGAAATGACAAACCCCCAAGGACACGAACCTCTTGGATTTCTTTTCCTTCCGCCAAATAGGACAGTCTCTTGAAATGGCAGAATGGGCTCCCTTGCAATTACAACAGCGTTAACACCGAACAATCTTCCATCTCATGTCCGGGCAAGCCAAACTTGCAACAAACTGCATTAAAATGGCAGTTTGTTCTCGTGTGGCCATACTTCTGACATTGGAAGCATTGCAACGGGTTGGGGATAATAGGCCTCACGTGACAGTGGATATAGCCGATATAGATGGTATCAGGCAAAACTGTTCCCTCAAAGGTAACAATGAAGGAATTTGTAGGATGAGGAACACCATTCCTCCTTGGAGCGATCCGGCGAATGTCAACAACAGATTGATCATCCAATTCGGCAATGATTTCCTCATCCTCTATTCCTTCCAGATCCTGGCACGTGAAAACACCGAAACGGCTTTCCCTGCAAACCTTTTCAAGGATAAAAGGGTGGTGGCTTGTTTATCCTTGACGACTTCAATTAGTAGATGGCCGTTAAAGAGTCTCTTTACATGTTTTATATCCCCAGCAAGCCGTTTAAGTTCTTTTGACACTAAAAATGGGGAGATGGTCTTAAACGACTCCCCACTTGCCAATTTCATTTCCAAAAACTTCGGATTCCTTGGCGGTCTTCTATTAGTTCTCTCTTCAGGATCGTTCTTTTGTTTTTGATTAACTTGCTTATTTTGTTTACCCATAATAAGTATAATAGATTTTCATCTCCCTAGCTCCACACCCACCACCGAGCCCAATAAGGGGATGCACAATGGCACCAGGGATACGAGGGGGATATAGGCAGCGCCTAACCATATTGCCGAAGCTCCAAGGAGCGACGACCAGCCGATTGATCTGGACGGGCTCATCCAGACCACCCATCCTTCCGAGAAGCAGGGGCTAAAGTGATGTGTTGTTCCAGAAAGCCTTCCCTCAACCACCAGGATCCCCCTTTCCCCAGAAGTATGGTCGCTGCGCACGGCAAACACGCAGGTGGACGTGCTGGTCGTAATGGAGGCCATGTCAAAAACATGCCTCCATTGCGAGCACCGGTCCCTTTGGGAGGGTCCACAATTGACCAGACACTTTTAGTCTGGCCTCTCTGCTAAGGCCTGTCTGGCATGGGTGAACCAATCCAGCAAAGCCCTTAGCGTCACTGAGGCACTCAAGCCCCTCCACCACGTCAAGGTAGTGCCCACGTAGGGGAGGTCATGGAGAAGCAGGACTCATCACTAAACATGATGCGAAGCCATTCGTCTTCTGTCCATGCCTCCCAGGCAAGGTATCACTCTAAGGCGTTGGTGTTGTGGTGCTAATGGCAACTGAAACATGGGGTGCCAATCGTCGAGTCACTGTGCGGGAACTTACGGGGTGTTTTATAGTCTCCAGTACATGTTCACGGACGGCGGGTGCCAATGGCATAGGATTCCTTAATGCTTGGAGCACCATACGACGGTCCTCCCTTGGAGTGGTGTTTGTTGGTCGACGTGCATGGGTGCCCTCATGTACCCATTGATTCCAACATCGGGCCACTGTGACATCTGAATGGCCCACATACCTGGCAATTGCATGATACGACCAACCAGCCTCATGCAGTCCCACAATGCGGCTCCCTGTCAAATGCTGTCAGTTGGTGGATAGGATGTCTAACGCGTCTGCGAAGCATCGCGGGTGCTTTGTACAGTACAGTAATCCTCTCTGAACGTCTTGCGTAACAGTCGGACTCACAGCAGTTGACTGGTAACTTACCAACAACATGACGATGACATCACGAATGCACTCTGGTGAGGGTTCTAGACATTACAGATCGTTGTGAATCTAATCGTTTAGTCACACATCAATGGAATGCAGTACCGAAATAGGATAATATTGGACCACTCCTTCTGGGTGCTTCACTTTTTTGTCAGCCAGTGTATAATAGTTGGCGATTTCAATATAGATGCGAAATTAAATTTATACGCTCTTAGCTTTATGAAGAAACATTTCAATTTAAATTGCATACATCAAGGATCACCTACTAAATTGGGTGGCAGTACTATATATTTGATGTTCGCGCGAAATATTGATTCTGGTCTGTTGTTATTTGTATCATACTTCTTTTATCATAGACCAGTTATTTCTAAGTTGAGAATGCCTTATAATTAAGGTTTGGTTAAATTAATGAGTCCGGTTAAAAATGTATGATATATTGCAAGTGCGCTGACTGCTCAATTGAAAGTGGACATCTGTGGTATGGAACTGGAACAGACGACTTATTCACAGCGTTTCCGGTCGCATCGAACGCGCATGAATCCGACGCTCTAATTCATCCCAAAGATATTCTATAGGGTTTAGGTCTGGACTTTGGGTGGGCCATTCAAGTTCTTGAACATTATTCTCCGGAAACCAGGCGCTGACCCCACGGGCCTTATGGCACAGCGCACTGTCGTGCTGGAACACAAATGGCTCTTCTTCGAACTCCTGCCACTATGAGAACCAGCGGACCAAGTCCAAACCAGAAGAAACACGATCACACCTTCACACCGCCAAACTGGACTCTTGGGATGACACACACAAGCCGCTCCCCTGACAAACGACACACCCGGCTGCGCCCATCCGATCGGTATAGTGGGAAGTGTAATTCATCGGACCACATGATGCTCTCCCGGCGGTCCATTGACCAAGACCGTCGCTCTTTACACCAGGCCACATGAAGTTAGGCTTGCGGGCAGCAGCCCGACCGGTACACCCTAAGGCATAAGTTCTCGACGAATCGTTATGGTACTGACAGTTGTTCCCGTTTCCTGATGGAAGTCCTGTCGCCGTTGGTCCGCTGGACAGCCCGGTTCTGCCGTACCAACCGCTCCGGTCTCTATCGGTCTGCATGATCGTGTTTTCATTCCTTCACATTTCCACTTCGTGATAACAGCACTCACGTTCGACTTTAACAGGTTCACTGTTGCTCCTATGGCTCGCACAATCTGGCCACTGATGTAGCAGCCTATGATACACCAGGATGAAAATCGCTCTGCTGCTTTGATGGTGGTATTTTACCTCACCACGTGTTAAGACTCCAAACTACACATGATTTTGTGTTTTATGAAGAAAATATTGAAACTATTGCTCGAATTTGTATACGTCATTCCACAACATCAGGTGTCCACTTTCAATTGAGTAGTCAGTGTATATTCGTTGTTTGAATTTCTTAACTTGTGTTGTACAAATTAATTTCTTATTCAGAAGGAAAATAAGTGATGTATAACAGTTAAAAAGAGAATAGTAAAAAAGACATCACAAAATAACATAGGGAATAAATACCCTACTAATTTTATTGAAAAGGTTTTTTGGAATTTTTGCTGGAAAAACTGCATACAACAGAAAAATAACCAAATCATTAATTTAAATCAAAATTATAACTATATAACATTTAATTATCACCCAAAATTAAATAAATCCCTTAGAAAAATAATAAAAAGAGAAGAAAACGATAATATAAAAATTGCTTTCAAAAATAAAAGAACAATAGGAAACTTTTTACTAAACAGAAAATTAGAACAAAATAATAATAAACATATAAAAAAAAATGTTATCTATAAAATTCCTTGTAAAGAATGTAATGATCATTATATCGGTCAAACAAAAAGAATTATGAAATAAAGAATTGATGAACACAAGAATGAAATAAAAAAATGTAATGAGAACAATCAATTATATCTACATAAAAAAAAACAAAAATCATGAAATTGATTGGGAAAATACAAAAATTTTAGGAACTGAAGAACATTGGCAAAAAAGATTAATTAAAGAAAGTTACTATATTACCAAATCAAAAAATTGTCTAGCCCATCAATCATATAAATTAGATAAAAAATGGGAAATATTGTAATAAAAAAAATTTTTTAAATATTTTAAAACTTATAAAAAATTTTTTAATTATTTTCAATTATTAAAATTTATTATTTATATTTGTATATTTTATAAAAATAATCATAATTAATTAATTATATAAAAAAATTTGTAAATATACCTTTAATCAATTAAAAATAACATTGTACAAAAAAGTCTTTGATTATAACAATTTAAAATTTCAAACTAAAGATGTAAACAATCAATTGATGTAATAATACCTCTCAATATTTAAACTTATATTCTTAATCTATACTGAGAGAAGAAATCAGTTACACTTTCAAAAAAATTTTTTACCTGAAGAAGGTCTTTGTAAATAAAATGACCGAAAGGCCTCGTATTATTTATTCCCTATGTTATTTTGTGATGTCTTTTTTACTATTCTCTTTTTATTTCTTATTCCCCATGTGGCCACAAGACGTACCATATTCTACGACTTAACTAGCGGCCGTGTCCCAACAAAGCCCCATACAATTTTTTTAATTACTCACAGTCACTGTCGTTATTCAGGAGTATCAAAAGAAATTGTGGAGCCAGGCGTCTCAAGGGAACTTTTAGAACCAGGTAACCCAGAAACTCTGCTACCAGTTGTTGTACGTGGACTCGTTAATGAACTTTTTCAATCACTTAAAATAAAACGCGGTCATTTTTATTATACGAAGAGAAAATTCAAACTGCACATACATTCCGATTTTTTTCAATAAAGGTCTCGCGAGAGATACACGTGCATTACTACAACAATTAGGAAATCTAACCTCAAGATTAACTTAATTACAACCATATATTATTAACGAACATCATGCGCTGTATTGGCAATAAATGTTATTGTTTAATTGAATTATTTATTGAATTTATTTCTACTACGATCCTAACATTTCAATTCATAATCCATAATTTTGAGATGAATTCGCCTGGTCGAAGTATATGCAGTTTTGAGTTGAAAAACTACCGAAAACGCGATTCTGAGTTCATCAGCTCCAGCAAACTTGTAAATATTCAAGATAATCGTATATTCAAAAAAAAAAAAAAAACTCGGAAAGGAGAGGGAAAATGCTCGGAGTTTTTATTTATTTATTTATTTATTTATTTATTTATTTAGAAAACATGTTAAATACACACAACAGAGATCCAAATGGTCCAAAGGACCGACAAGTTAGTAATAACAATAAATCAAGAAATAAACTAAAATTTCGGATATATCGACAGGAGCATACTATACTATACAAATATAAACAAATAATAAATGATCAGTGATCTAACCATAAATAAAATACAGAATAAATAAGAGGAGATAAATAATATAACAGTCCGCTATATAGGATATTGAATCATATGAGCCGTTGAAAGCAAAAGTGGTTTAAGTCCTTTTTTTACCATTTCTGACTTACATCAGTTTCTAATAGCTGTATATTCAATTTGTTTTGGTGTTGGATATGCTTGAGATTGACTGGTTTTAACAGAGAAGGTAAGCTGTTATTCTTTACCAAAAACATTATAGAACTTCTCCTAAAATGTTGAGTATCTCAAAACTCCAGTTTTTGAATTACACCACTTTTGCATTGAGAAAAAAAAATGTGTATAGGAAAGAGACGTGAGCAAAAGACCTAAACGGGTTAGGGGATCGAGGAGTAAATAGAGTGTTGAAGAGAGCTTATTAAAATCGATGTTAAAATCTCCTATTAAGTTCACCCCCTTTCCTGACCTTTGAAGATCCAACAATGGAGAAAATAAATACGTGCAAAATGACGTGAAATATCCCACCGGGGGACGGTATATGGCAATAGGAAAAAATTTATTATTAATGATAATAGTTAAGGTCTCATAAATAGCTGTGACCAATGTACACTTAGAAATAACAGTAGAAGTAAAAGATCTTGCAAGGTAGATGCAAAGCCCCTCTCCCCCGCTTATTATTGCGATTAATGGAGACCGCTTGATAATTCAAAATTGCACGAATTTCATTAGTTTCGTGACATCAAGTTTCGACAAATATTAATATTTCCCGAGTCATAAGAATATTTTCAAGATTTGCAGGTGTCGTCGGTAGACTGGCGTTAATACTTCTAATGTTCAAATAAAATAACGAGAGCTGATTACCTGCACCAAAATTAGATGTATTATGCTCGGAAAAATTAAGAGTCAGTAGAAACCGGAAATGAAAATAGCGACATACCGTGTCTGTTGGAAACAAACTTATTAAAAGAACCCAATAAGCAAGATACCAGAATCCTTTAATAAATAAACTGGAAGATTCAACAAAATAGAATAGATGGATATAAGCTAGTAAAAAATAGAATAAAAGAAATAAAATGGAATGAGGTAAAAACAGCAAAATAGGAAAAAAAAACAGAGAGAGTAAGATTATAAAAAATAATACAGTTTGAAATAATAATCAAGTGTACCAAAAATAAAGTATCAGGGCATATCGAATAGCTTAAACTAAAATAATTGGTCGAAATAAAAAATAAAATAAAAGTTATTTAGAGTGAATGACCGTAGATGGCTAATGGGCCTATAAAATTTACGATACATTCTACTGAAGTCAACTAGTCAACCACTAACAAAATTATAAGGAATACATTAACTAAATACATAAGCATGAAGTATTAACTGATTTTGGTTAATAAACAACCCGTGTATTCATATAGGCTTTTGAGGTATAAAAAAACATAAATAAAATAAAATAAGAAATAAGATACTCTGAGCAAAAACAAGATTATAAGCATAAAAAAGTTTAATCAGGTTATACAAATTTTATTAGCTATTATATAAAATTATTCAAATTTTATTAGCTTCAATGAAAAAAAAGCATAAATGTCTTTCACTCTTTGGATAGATTATGGCCTCTCGTGTTCATTGAAAGATGTGAAAAGAGAAAGAATCTTGGACTTCTACAGGCAGGCCATTCTCCAGTGTAAGTATCACAAGACTTAAATTCGTTCTTTAATTATGAACATCAAATGATCAAGACAAAGAAATAAAAATTATTGAACTCTTTTCTTTATAAATAAATTAAAATTGAAAAGACAAGAATTATAGTTATCGAGGTTTAAAGCACATCGCTTTGGTTACACTGGTTATGTAGAAAACATAAAGGAGCCGTCACAATGAAGCCTTTGGCAATAGTCTCCATCTTCCCAAAATTTCTATATGGTAAACACAGTATCATCTAAAGCCTGAAATCAAGCTACCATGAAATCATTTACCTTTTATGGGTGATTACTTACATGTAACCAGAACTCGCCGTTTGAACAAGTGGCAACTGAACAGCTTGGCGGTGAAGTTTCGTGATATGCCTTGAGGGGTACACGAAAGAAGATTGTTTGTTCGTCGATGCCACTGGACTACTGATTAATGATCGTTGTTTAGAAATTAGCAAAATTGCGCATCGAGCTCATTATTTTTAGACATAGCTTTGCGTGCAGCAGTTGCGCGCAGCATCGGCCGAACTTTTTAGATACAGCTTTAGACAATTTTTTAAAAAACGAATAAGGGCGAGTAGCAATTGATATAATTTATTACACTCTTTAAGTTACTTTCATCTGGATGAGATATTAATTTTAATTTTTATCAGTTATTTGTAAAAGTCATAATTTTTAAACCTTGAAGTCAAATCTTTCGTAATGCTAATTCTTTTTCATTAAGAGTGAACCGTACTTGGCAATATAATTTATTGATTCTGTTAAACACTCGAATATAGAGAGGACAGAAGCTCCCACTAGTAAACCCATGTTGCCTCCAATATCGCAAAATAATTTTATAAGGGGATATCTCTCGCTTTCAATTATCATCTCAATTAAATTACTCCGACAAAATAATATCATATAATCTTGGGACCAAGATTCATAAATATTATACTCAAATTTTGTGTACGACGTTTTCTTACACTCTTGAAAACATTTGCAGTTTTTAGGTAAAGGATTAGAGACAAAGGAATAAAAAATTGATGAAGCGTTCTTTGCAGATTCTGGGGTAGCGCACATTTTCATTTCTTCGTCTGTAAGCATGTATGGCAACCTGCAAGGACACAAAATTCATTTAGGTATTTAAGTTACTGTACGAAAAAGAAAGTTGACAAACAGATGATAATACATCAATAATTTGGTAAATATAGTTAGAAAAGAGAATAAAACTTTTGCGTGTATTCCATTTCTTATTCTTCACCATTCTTAACAAATAATTGTACTTAAGAGTATAAAAAATTATTATCACAAAGTATGACACTATGTTTTATAATATCTATTGATGCTGTTAGTTTAAATGTTGATTGTTGATTGTTTTACGTGCTTATGATCTAATTAACTCCATTTATCATCCCTCCATTTGTCCACAAGAAAAACTTGTGCACATACACTGACTGGACGTTTTGTCGAATATCTAGAAAATAGTTGACGATTATCCTGAAACTTCAGGGGTGTAAAGAGCATGTTACACTTCATATATTTCAACGAAAGTTCTGTCCCGAAGGCAAATATGGGACCAGCAACAAAATGAACAAAAAATACTGTTTGAGATAAAACATGCTCACATGTGAATACTAGCCAGCACATGTTACGATGTTGAATGCGTAACTCGGAAACTACTCGTTGGAATTCGATCAAACTTTAAAAGTGTACATTGTTGTATATAACCTATTTTCCCTCCAAATTTCACCAATCTAGATGTTATAAACCTGAGTTACTGACATGTTTATCTTGGAGGCGGCATTTTTATTTCTGTCCATATCCCACTTAACGTTTAAATTCGCAGACATGCTCATATGAAGTTTTTTGCTTCGATTCTCCCATATTACATTTTACCAAATTTTTGTTCACTATATAAACATGCAAACGAGGGATATTGTATAATACAACTTAAGTTAATAACTGAAATGATTACACATAGTGGCTTCTCTATTAAAAGTGGGCATTTTCGATTTTAGACGTTTTGTCGAATATCTAGAAAAATACTTGACGAATTATCCTGAAACTTCACAAGTAAAGAGCATGTTATACCTAATATATTTCAGTGAAGGTATTGTCCCGAAGGCAAATAGGGAACCAGCAACAACTTCAACAAAAATAATGTTTGGGATCACCCTGTGTCATATCTTCGGTCGGGCACGGATGGGAGTTTACGATCTGCCGATAGAAAACGAAGACGCGCGACAGCAAACAAAGAAGACTCAAGAATGCCTGGCACATGTAGAAGCGAATAGAACTGCCGGGAACCGCAGAAAAACCAATCCATCACTCTCATTGGCCTCGCATATTCCCATCTATATATATAAAGAAGGATGTTTGTTTGTTTGTGGGTTTGTTTGTGGGTTTGTTTCTTTGTTTTTTATACAAATCTACAGTTTTATGCCGATCTTGATAAAATTTCGCTTACATGACCTTCAAAGCATGAAGAAGGTCACTGTCTACCTCAGATTTCGAAAAAATAATAATTATTTATAAAAAAAATCGATATTCATGGTTATGGCAGGGCATATTAATGAGAAATATCTCATGACCAACAATGCAAGGCAAAGTTTGTGCAACAATAGGTATCAAGAATGGTACCAATACGCAATTCACAAACACTCTGCACGGACCAACAATATATATCTCATGACCAACAATGAAAGGAAAAGTTTGTGCAACAATAGGTATCAACAATCGTGTCAACACGCAATTCACACTACGCTCAGACCAGCAATAGATATCTCATGACCAACAATGCAAGGCAAAGTTTGTGCAACAATAGGCCCGTCGTGTTCGCATCAACAATGCTCTCAATGCGTAATTCACCAATAACAATGAGCACAAAACTATTCAAAGAATTATAACAATGAATATAAAATGATGATGCAATGACAAACATAATAATCCCTTCGCTCTATATTGTAGTGATTGAGTTACTATTTAACCAATTTGGAGGTTTAATTTAGCTTTTTGAGGTTGTTCTGTTAACCTACAAGCTTAATTATCCCGGGCAACGCCGGGTCCTCTGCTAGTCTTTTATATATATATATATATATATATATAAAGAAGGATGTTTGTGGGTGGGTTTGTTTTTTATACAAATCTACAGTTTTATTCCGATCTTGATGAAATTTTGCATACTTGACCTTCAAAGCATGAGGAAGGTCACTGTCTACCTCAGACTTCGGAAAAATAATAATTATTGATATAAAATCGATATTCATGGTTATGGCAGGGCATATTAATGAGAAATATCTCATGACCAACAATGCAAGGCAAAGTTTCTGCAAGAATAAGTATCAACAATGGTTTAAACACGCAATGCACAAACACTAAGTAGGGATCAACAATATATATCTCATGACAAACAATGAAGGGCAAAGTTTGTGCAATATAGATAAATTTGTATTGAATAGAATGCATAGAATTCCTGTTCATTCAGGTTTTTCTTAGAAAAGACAGTTCTTAGTACTTAACAATTTCTTGAAAATCTTTAAAAATGACCGGAAACTCGAGATAATGGAGAGTTAGCAGACTATTGAGAAAGAGTGAAAAGACGACAGAGGAAGCATTCCTTTAGCTCCGTGCTGTATTCAGCAAATGGGAAGCAAGTAAATAGAAGAATCGGCGACTGCTAGACTACACAAAGTGATGAATGGCCAAGTTTGGCTTTAAGACATCGAGAGAAGAAAGGGAATTGCAACATCAAATGTACATCTAAAGTAAGATTACGTGAGTAAGAATTTACTTAGACTAGCAGTGGCATCCTTGGAGAGGTCCATCGATTGAGATTGTTCTGTTTACCTACAAGTGTTATTATCCAGGGCAACGCCGGGTACCTCTTCTAGTAGCTAATAAACTAATTAAAGGTGACTATAAGCAGGCCGATGAGAGATATCATCAGAGAGATATTACCCAGCCATGAGTAAATATCCCTCGACTGGACTGGAGTAATACGATCGACTACAGTGACTTTATAGATAGATAACATCTTAAATTGTGCTTCGATATGTGACTTTTTGTGAACTGCGTGCTCCGACTACAATCCTTTGGACCCACCCATGACTTTGGACCCCCCCCCGCTGAACCTGGGAGAGGTTTCAGCCCCCCAAAAACTTTTTGGGACTTTATTTCCAGTTTGTGACTATGGAAAGGATGGTCATGTTGTTGGCGGATGGGCCTTTTTCCGTTGCCGTTTTCATGAAGGCGCTGTACGCCAAATCTGGTGTACCGCCTGTTTTAGCGTCTTCGAACTTGGTTCTACAGAGATTCTTCTCGACCGAGTTGAGAATGCCCTTCAAATCAAGTGCAATAGCAGATCGCATCGTTGATGTGAATTGCGTGAAAAGTGGCAATACCACAGTCAACTTTTATCACGCGGAACCTGGCCACCTCACAGTCCATATCAGGGGAATTTCGAAGTTTGTGAAAGTGCTCAGTACATACCATCCCGAGTATGCTGACACTCCTCAAATCCAGACAAGTGATGGTCTGGATTCCCTTATTTTGCATGGAGAACGTGTCTTCGTGTACTGTAACAGAATGAGACAGTACTGTTGGTACTGCAAGAAATCTTCTCTTGTAAGGAGAGATTGCCTTCTCCTGAAGTAGTGCGTGAAATGTTCGCGCATGGTGGGCAAATTTCACCATTGCCCGGAGAAGATTGACAGTAATTCAGCAGCAGTTACGTCATCGCCTCTACTGCCCCCGAGGATAACAACACCAAGACATGTTGCAGAGCCACAACGACCGGTCCCGCCCGTGCCTACGCCTCGTATTTCGCGGGACGTTTCACCTGTGCCATCTCCGCCTCCACTTCCACTCGTATATGTGACTGCGAGTGCAGAGTAATTTCGTTGGACATTGTATCATCAGGTGTTAATTTCCGATTGCTCAATATATATGTGCCCTGTGGGATAGCACAGAAACAAACATTTTCGATGACTTTGAATCTTATTGGTGTTCGTCTTTGCCAGTGGTGATAGGTGGTGACTTAAACTGCCTTCCTGATGAAAACTTTTCGTCAGGGAATGTGCATCGCTTATTCCAGCAAAATGCATTATTCGATCTATGGACACATTCAATACGAAGTAACAATCCTGGGTTCACCTACCATCAAGGACCCCTTGCGCTTCCAATAAGAACTAGTTCATGAATGTTTCTCTGCTTGACTAAGAGGAATACTCCGGAATGTTGTCCAGTTCGTGGAAAAACGTCTCCAAAATGTATCTCCTACTCTTGCCTAATGTTCAAAAACAAAATAAAACGACTTTTTTTTTTTTTTTTAGGAAGATTGGGATTGATGCTACGAGACGTCGTCGTCATCCCCTTATGCTCCAAGTAATTCTTCGGCTCCTCCAGAATTCCATCTCAAAGGTGAAGTTTGCAACCGATATTCGAGAGGGGAAGAGCGAAATTAACGCTCTAATGATCCGGAAAGCATGTGGCGCGGCGCTCAGAGCCAAACTCATCTAGGCTGCTGACGTTAGAAATATGTCATTGGCTGCATTCGCTAAGGAGGGACGTCGAGCCAACTTCAAAAGATGTCAGTGGTAAAAGGTAGGGAAGTGGATGCTGATTCTGATATCTTATCAGCTTTCCACTTCCACTTTTCATCATTTTTTCACCCAATTTTGTCTCCCAATCTTCCAAACAGATTCCACGACAAATTGGATAGAGGCACTGCGACCTTTTTCAGTGGATTCCGATGCCTTCATCACATCCCTTCACTAAAGACGAAGTCAAAAGGTTCCTGTCAGCGAACGGTCGTCATCAGTCCAGTCCGTGTATGGATGGCATTCCATACACCTTTTTATCTGGTGCAAGTGCTTAACTCGATCATCGAAGATCCTACTTCCATCACGTCAGACTCTATTGTGGGGAAAATCATCTTGCTCTACAAAGTACAGCATCCGGAGCTCGTCACCCAGTGGAGGCCAATAACCCATCTTGACACAAATTGTAAGTTCTTCACTGGTGTGTTCCAGTTAAGACTCAAACTTTATGCCGACGAGTCATCAATCCGGACAACCCTGCTTTATTCCATCTCGCAGGATATCCGACAATCTGATCATTCGGTGTGTGATGGAGGAAGCTTGTGCTCGTCATCAGACACTTGCTGCTTTAAGCCTTGACCAGGAGAAGGCGTTTGACTAAGTGAACCACGTGTTTCTCTTTGAAGTGTTCCGTCATCTTCGTCTTCGGCCTTTTGCTACGATATCTCCGCATTATATATTTTGGCCACATTATGTGCGGCAATTAATGGTTCCACATTTACCATGTTTGATCTATTAAAAGGTGTCAGGCAGGGGTGTCTTCTATCCCCTTCCTATACATCTTTTACATAGAACTATTATTTCAATATTTGAATCACCACCAAGATGTTCGAGTGTATGATCGGCCTGCAGCGTCCATCAAACATTAGGACATTGGCTTATGCCGACGACGTAGCGCTTTTTGCGTCGGATTCATATTCCTTATGCATCTATAAAGAAACTTCTGATCTGTTTAGAACTTGGACAGGGTGTTTCATCAACCTCGTCAAGTCTAAAGAAAGGTATTGCTATTGGGAACTGGACTGCGTACTATTTTAAAATTACAGTGTTAGGATATGTTTTTTCTATTCAACTGACTATGGACCGGCAACCAGTGATTGAGAAGTGCATCACACGCCTTGACAGAAACTTTCGTTTTTCAATTTCAATGTTTGTCAAGGTGAGGTTCATTAAATCGTATGTGCTTCCAGTATTAACAGCTAAATGCCTATTCACCTTGCCTTCGTCAAAAAACCTTAAGAGACTGCTAAGTGCGATAGTGAACGATGTATGGTGGATGTCTGCTCAGCAGCGTCATCCATTGAGAGAGGCGGGTTAGGTTTATCTGTTATCTCATTGCTGCCAGACTGGCTGCAGTAATTCGGGTATTCCTTTTTACTCCCTCGATGTGAGCGAAATTTTTCACATTTACGGTTCTTCTTCAAGGTGAATAAGATTCCATTACCTCTCTTGTTGCCAGTGGTGAATTTTTATCGTCAACCGAACTTATACAAGATATTCAGTTTTGAAATTGTGACTTTTTTACCCATGTTATGCCACAATGATCCATAACATTTGGGTCCATTTTGTCTATCGTGATTCTTCCAGCAGTCCGACCCAAGGTAGAAAACCGACATCTTTCTTTTCTTTCCTAATTATCCATGGGCAGCACTATTAAAGCTATTGAACGAACTCTATTCAATTACTAATGGCGACTGTTGCATCATGGATTTCACTACCTTCAACGACCTCATCAGTGGAGGGTGGTCGAGTCTGATGGAGGTCTCTTCTGCGGCGTAGACGAGACCGTCAGCCATATTTTTTACGAATGCCCGTTTGCAAAGTCGAGCTGGGATCGTTTGAGACTGCATTACGGGCTGGTGCACTTCTCGTATCAGTCTGTGCGCTTCTTCATAGACGATCCCAGCGGCGAGATATTAAAACCAAATCTAGCTATTACGATCGCCGTCATTACAAAAGATCTTTGGCTAGCCTGTTGGAGTTGATCGCCGGGTTACCCTCCATCACTCTCGATCGTATGAAGGAAGGTGGCCGTTTTACTTCGATCTTTTCTCCGCCTTGAATGGTCACGGCTAGGTTCGCTTTCGTTTAATAAACGCTTCTCGTCATCAAAGTGTTTATGCGAGGTCATCGGGGGAGACCAGACTTTCCATTTCACTTTTCCGATGGCATGTTGATATTTCGTCGGCTGTGAACGGGCCTCGTTTTTGAGGCGTTTGAATTAGGAGTGCACTACTCTATGGACTGCTAGACTCTTACAGCATGAGCGCTTAGACGCCTAGAAATTTAAGACATAATTAGGCGTCTAGTGTGGCAACCCTATCTGCCTTAGCTCCAACAGCTCTCGACTGGAATGCAGTAATACGATTGACCCCGAGTAAGCTTTCACCCCCCCCCCCCCAAAAAAAAACAAAAAACAAACCCTTTTTGTGACTATATTTCCTGTTTGTGACCATGGAAAAGATGGTCATGTTGTTGGCAGATGGGCCTTTTGCCATCGCCATTTTCATGAAGGCGCTGTACCCCATGCATGGCGTTCCGCCTGTTTTAGCATCTGAAAACCCTTCGATCTTGGTTCTGCAGAGACTCTCCTCGACCGAGTTGAGAATGCTCTGCAAATCAAGTGCAATAGCAGATTGCATCGTTGATATGGAATGCTTGAAAGTTGGCAATACGACCGTCAACTTTTATTACCCGGGCCCTGGCCACTTCACAGTCGACTTTAAGGGAACTTCGCAGCGCTGAAATGTATACGGTTTAGGTAAGAGAGCTAAAATTAGGTGATAGGATGTACCAAAACTGTCATCCCTGTTACCAAAATTAAATTAATCGAATAGATAAGCAATCACTTGTTGCATGCTTGAATTTTTTTAAAAACACATTAAATATATTACATTTTTAGAATGTACTTGTTTTATGCTGAAATGTTTATTACATTTTTTATTTTTTTCTTGTGTGGTAAAATATAAAGTTTACTGTAAAATTTTCAGTGCTTTAATTGCTGACAATCCTGATTTGAGCCTTTTATAAAGCTTAGAATTATTCTGTATTAATGTATTACACATTTAGAAACGTTCTATTTTATGATTTATTAATTAATATATATATTATTAATATTTTCTTTTATAATAGTGTAACGTAACAGGGTTGACGTACCTTTAACAGAGGAGACTGTAAGTAACAGAGTTGACTAGCATATAGAGAAAACCTTTTATCAATTAATAACATTGATCCAAATAATATTTTTATCAGGGGAAAATAAACGACACAACCTTGGCATGGTTTTATAATATTTTTCTACTAATTTTTCATCGTTATTCAACACTTGGCATGGTCTCCTCTCTGAACCAGTTTTCTTCCACGTGCCTTTTGAAAACTAATATTTGAACTGGTACTTCCAAATACCTTTCCCAAATCAGGGGTTTCAAGAGGCAGGGGGTAACTATAGGGTAGCTAGACTGACAAATGGCCAGGGGCCCACGAAGAAAGGCAGCTCCCATAAAAGTTTTTAGCCAGGGCCTCCCCGCTTCTAGTTACGCCAGTGTCAAGACGCGTAACAACATTGCTATCTTTCTCCCTTTTCCTCTGTCTTCATTTTGGTTCCTTCCAATTAATTCTAAGTTTTCTCTGCTCTTTTTTCAGTATCTCAAATACATTTTTAACGACACCATCATACGAGTGTCTTTTTTTCTTTTCCGTCTTTCTTGTTCTGCTCTCTTGTTCAAATATTTTTCTCTTCGTTCGGATCATTATCTGTTCTCATTCTTTATTGTTGCTCTCTCTCAGCATTGCTCGTTTTGGAGCCTTGGCTACCTGAAATTATTTGTATAACATAAATTAGAATAATACCTTGTTTAAGGGCCAACCTACAAATTGCAACTATTGAGGAAAAAGCGCATGGCTATATTGTCAAAATTATGTGCATTAATTTTGGAGCACGTTTTTTGTAGCTTATACTTCTACAATATATAGGCTAAATTTATGTAGCACAATCACTTTGATGTTCCGATTTTTTAGGTAAGCTAACTTGCAGATTATAGGCTCCAAAATATGCTCCAAAATTAATGCACGTAATTTTGACATACACTGATTGGAAGAAAGTAATTAGACATCTATCCACCCGGCAAAAAATGGACCTTTCCGCTACCACACGTGTCACTACTGTATGGAAATGCAAAGATAGTCATCAGACAATACCATTGACTCTAACTGAAGCATCATGCCGCGACAGGCGGAGCTGACAGAGTTCGAAAAATGTGTCCTGGTTGGAATGTCGCTCCAAGGCGCATCCATACGAGAGATTGCCAGCAGCCGGAACCACCCAAAATCAACAGTAGCGTATGTGCTGAAGAAGTACAGGACTAATGGAAATTGTACGAATGCACCAAGGCCTGGTCGTCCATCCGCATTGACCGACAGGAACCGTCGGGTGCTGCAACGGGAGATACGGAAGAACCGACGTTCGACGATGACCACCATCGTCGGGGATTTCCAGCAGGCATCTGAATGTCACGTATCCACCAAGACCCTCCGAAAGGAGGCCCACATGTGGGCTTTCACGGCAGAGCAGCAGCCCACAAGCCGCTAGTCACACCGGCGAACAAAACGAACAGACGGCAATGGGCCAGGGAACGCAAAGATTGGACCGTTGAGGACTGGAAACGTGTTCTCTGGAGCCATGAATCCCGCTTCACATTGTTTCGATCGGATGGCAGAGTTTGGGTGTGGCGTTTATCTGGAGAACGGCTCCTCCCTGAGTGTATCATCCCAACAGTGAAGTACGGCGGAGGAGGAATTATGGTGTGGGGCTGTTTTTCCTGGTATGGCGTAGGTCTGGTAGTGAAGGTGGAAAGCACCATTAGGGCTACGGACGACACTACCATCCTGGACAATTCCGTTCTCCCAGCCCTTTGGCAAACCTACGGTCTAGAGCCATGCCTGTACCAAGACGACAATGCCAGCCCACATGTTGCAGTTCATACCCTGCAATGGTATACCGATAATAATGTTGAACGCATGCAGTGGCCAGCCCAGAGCCTCGACCTGAATCCCATCGAACATCTGTGGGATGAAGTCGAGCGTCAGTTGAGGGGTAGTAGCCCACACACCAAAAACACAACCTGAACTGTGGATGGCTGTACGGGACATTTGGTGGGAGATTCCTGTGGGGGTCGTACGTAATCTTGTGGAAAGCATGTCCCGGAGAGTGGCCGCCGTGACTGCAGCCAAAGGGGGGCCGACAGGATATTAGCTGTTATCAATAAAAGTAAATAAACGCACTGTGCGAGGTATCCAATTACTTTCTTCCAAGCAGTGTATACGGAACAAGTGGTAGTCACTGGACGCGAGCTCCGGACTGTTAGGTGGGTAGCCAAGTTGTTCCCAACTAATCAATTCTTTTCCGGTATCTAAAGGACTTAATCGGCAGCCTGAGTTTCAGCGATGATGAAGAAGTGAAAACTGCGTGGCTTTCCCCACCGGCGGCAGGCTATTATGAAGTGGAAATGCGGAAGCTCATTAAGCGCTATGACGAGTGTTTAAATAAACTTGAAAACAATATGAAAAAACAGTTAAAGGTACATAGGATCTGGTAAAAAAAGAAATTTTGAAAAAATATATAGTGGTTTTATTTTTATTACAAAACTTATCTTATTATAGTGGCAATTTTTAGGTGGGCCTTTAAACGAGGTATCACAATATATGAAATATAATTATGCTTTATTGTATAGTGCACTTATTGGCTCTAATCATTTTTGTATAATCCTTCGCAGTATACCATCCCCCAAGCTAAGCATTGAGTGTATGGTTACTCAGAATATCGTAAAAACTAACAAGAAACACCTGGGTATGATCAAATCGGTTAGGCCGTAGAGTTGGTAGATCTTTAGACGATAATCTAATCTATTCCAGGCCTACTGTAAGATAGTGTTTTTAGACAGTTTCATTCACTATGACATAAGCATCCCGCGGTCAGTTTTTAGGTAGCTGTGCCGATAGCTCATTGAGCTAATGGCATGGCAAAGTAGCTACTATATGGTAAAGTCATCTCTGTTACTTACGAGTCCACCCTGTTACTTATTATCTAGTAACAGGATTGACGGTAACATGGTGTACGTACTCGGTTATAAAACGCGTTTTCTGCATATTGCCGAACAAGTAATCAAAACTTATTTCTACTTTAAAACAAAAACCAGCCAATTTTTTTGCGCAACAAACCATTTTCCACTATAGTGGTAAACTTACTCATAAACATGATGACAGTATTGACATCAATTAAACCTACTTTTCAGTTTAATCTTCACTTTTCCAAGTAAATCCATAAAGGTATGTGTTTAGACATTCTACCTTTGTCAGAAGTTTTCAATCATCACATGGAAAGGATTATATAAAAATGTCTTTATTTAAAATAAGGACTTTTCAACTTGAAGCTTCGTTTCAATACTTTTCAACTTGAATAACAGAGTTGACTTTTTAGTATTACCCCCAAAAAAGCTAAAATAACTTTCGTTAAAAATAACTTATTAGCGTTGAAAACGAAATAAATGGAATATTAGGAATCGGATGGCATCAACATTTTTTTTATATAAAATCATAACGTAAAATAAAATTGTTAAGTAGTTTTATCAATGCAAAACGTTACAAACAATATAACTATGTTCAGCAGAGGGACTGCATCACTTGAAGAATAAAAAAAAAGTTAAATAAGTTTTTTTTAAAGACATATGACCAGTTAATCTTAGATTTGGAATTGTTTATGCAAGGGCAAAACATGTAATAAAAGTTCCCATTTGCCCATTACTCTTGCCTATACATGTTTTGGTCCCATTATGGTAGAATGACCAATATAAATTATATGATTTAAATTTTCCCTCAACATTCATAATTTTTAAACCATTTTTTAAATTGATTTTTAACATTTTGCGAGTTACGAAAATCACATTTTTATTGTCAAAACACGAATGGTGTTATGGAATCCCTTCACATCGATCCACGGGACCGAAATCGATCCACGGGTAAGTCGCCTCGATTTCAGTCGGACCTTGAAGTCGGAACTGAAAATCGGAGGAGTAGAAAATCGGTTTCCATAGACTCGACTCAGTCGGATACGATTGTCGTAAAATCGGACCTGAAATCGGAGCTATGGGAACCAGGCTTCTTTGACTTCTACAATTACGGCAGGTGTTCAAAATTGATTATTATAAGCGTTGAGATACTTTTGAATACAACGAAATTTGCTCCTATGCATTTTGAATACAACGAACAGTTGCTCCTACAAACAGCAAACTCTTATCAAGTAATCTCCTATGTCTAGGTGGCAGCTGTGGCCTTCTTTTATCGAGATCGTCTTCATTTATAATAATATTGGGATGTAAGCTTTCGATTTTGCTATGTGCTATTGTGACATGTCATTGGTTTTAGTTCGTTTTAATATGATTAATGTGTATTCATCTTTATGAATTTTTTTTGTAAATGGCTTGCTTTCCTCTTAGATTGATTGAATATTTTGTTTTGTATGAATTTTATCATCATATATTTTTAGCACATTTTTGTAGAAAAGTGCTTATGTGATCGGTTTGTCCAGCTATCCGTCCGTCTGTAGACACAATTCCCACAATTCAGTGCGTTGCAATAGAAAGAGTGCATGTATTGAATTGCTGGAAGAGACGAATTATCTTCGCATTCGGGAAAACGCGTGTTGAGAATATGGGTTCGGCTCTGCGCGTGTTCTAAACGTTAATGAGATGGTGCGCGTGCAAGATGCACGTGATTGACGATTATTGAAAGGGCAGATCGGTCTCTAAATCAAGAGAATTTTTTTATTTCTAGGGAGCTTAGTATTTATTACGATAACTTGCAAACGAATTAACTTTTTAACAGTCTGTTTTCACCATCCATTAATATGGGACAGAGAACGAGTAAGTACGAACGTAAGATAGCCGGAATAGGTACGTGCTCTAATGGCACGTGCTTTAATGGTACCATTATGATACCCCCCTTAAACATTTCCTATAACAAGATATGGCATGTAATATATCAAACAAATAGTCACAACATATCATGAACGAATATATAAGTGTAACTAGTGATAGCAGATATTGGTCCAATAGTACGTGTACGTGCAAGGATGTCTCATGAATAATGATAGTGTGAATTGTTTAGTAGTACGTGTTTTAATGGTACCAATTGGTACCATTGGAACTTTCAATTCTAAAATATGGCATGTAATATATCAAACAACTCGTAACAACGTGTCATTAGAGAATATAACGATTAAATAATGATAATGGTTATTGGTGTAGTAGCACATGCTGAAGTGGTGCCATATGAATACATGTGATACCATTGGAACTTTCAATGCTAATATGTGGCTTGTTATATATCAAACACCTCATAACAACGTATCATGAGTGAATATAACGAGAAAATAATGATAGTGGGAATTGGTTTTGTAGCACGTGCCCTAATGGTATAATATATTATTGTTAGATCTATTGTAATCCATAGCTTATTTGTATCAAGAGCATAATGCTGTTAGGCTTAATGGTATCTAAAACTCATTACTGATATACACTATATGATCAAAAATATCCGGACACCCGTCACGGATCATCGATTGGCCCAATGTCACATGATAATGACTTGCACATCATTTAAATAGCTTCCCACACCTTCAGACACAACTCTGCTTGGACATTGGCAAGAATGGGTCGTTCGGCAGAGCTCAGTGAGTTCCAACGTGGAACCATCGTTGGATGTCACCTATGCGGCAAGTCCGTGCGTGACATTTCCAGCCTTCTTCAGATACCCAAGTCAACAGTAGGCGATAACATTATGAAATGGAAGACCCGGGGATCAACAACAGTTCAACAACGAACCGGCAGACCCAAGAAACTAACGGACAGAGACCGTCGAGTGCTTCGTCGTGTCGCCCGCAGCAACCGGAAGTCCTCGGCGGAAAAAATTGCCACAGAGTTTCGAAACGCCTCTGCAAATGATGCTAGTACCATGACAATTCGTCGGAAACTGCACACGATGGGATTCCATGGCCGTGCTGCTGCCCACAAGCTCCACAACAGTAGGGTCAACGCCAAGCGACGTCTGGAGTGGTGCAAAGCCCACAGAAACTGGACAATGGACCAATGGAAACGTGTAATGTGGACAGACGAATCTCGCTATACACTCTGGCAATCCGATTGACGAGTTTGGGTTTGGCGCATACCTGGAGAACGCTTCTTACCTGAGTGCACAGAGCCCACAGTCAAGTTCGGAGGAGGAGGAGTCATGGTGTGGGGCTCATTTTCATGGTACGGACTGGGCCAGCTCGTTCCTGTGCAAGGAATCATGAACTCCGATCGTTATCTGAATGTTTTGGACAACCGTGCACTTCCAACGTTGTGGCAATTTTTCGGAAACGGGCCATTTCTCTACCAACACGACAATGCTCCGTGCCAAAAAGCGAGGCGTGTACAGCAGTGGTTTGCGGTCTCAGGGGTCGAAGAAATGGGTTGGCCGGCACAAAATCTCGACCTCAATCCTATAGAGAGTCTGTGGGATGAATTGGAAAGACGCTTGCGGGCCAGGTCACATCGGCCAACTTCTGCACCTGAACTGATTCTCGCTCTTCGGGAGGAATGGAGGAACATTCCGGAAAGTACCTACCAACATTTGGTGGAAAGTCTTCCCCGAAGGGTGGAAGCTGTGATTTGGGCAAAGGGATGTGCAACGCTTTATTGATTTCCATGAAATCGTTGCTAGAGCGCAAACGTGCATGTGTCCGGATATTTGTGATCATATAGTGTACATATTGCTAATAATTAGTAGTTAATCGCTTGCTTCAATAGTAGATGATAACGTACAAGAAACACTTTAGTAATTTAATATGAAAAAATAATAGATGCTTACACATAATGCTTCAGCAATTGAGGCTCACTTTGCTTAACATATGTGGGAATTCTTACAACTTAAAAAACTTTTATTTTTTAAAAATATGGGGAATAACTTCACTCTACATTTACCTTTCAGTTCTTCAAGTTTATTCGTTTAAATTCTCTCCATACATTAGCTTATTTAAATAGTAATTTACAACTTAGTTTTCATATTTACTTATTTACTCTCAAGTGTTTTAAAATGTTGGTTAATTCTATATATCCATGTACGATGCTATAACACGAATATGTGCTCCCTTTATCTGCTTTGGCAGTAAAATCATTCTTGTTTTATATTGGAGTGGTTTTGTCGGCATTCTTACCAGTTGATTGTTTCTAAAAACAGCAGTAATAATGCGTTAATCATCTACACTCACTGGCCAATGAATTAGAAACCCATGATGAATCACTGTATTGATATGTAAAACGGGGGTCACAGGTCTGAAACGATTGTGATATGCAAATGAATGCAATCATGTGAAGTACATGCTCATTCCAAGCTGCAGGTACAGGGTAGGAACAAGCTGCAGCTGCTCAAGTTGAGCAAAATGGAAATCTGTCTGAGTTCCAAAAAAGAGTTATTGTGGGAGCCCGCCTAGTAGAGGCCTCGATTTCCAGGACAGTACAACTGACCGGTATCTCAAAAGGTCAGATCTCCAAGGTGTTCAATACATGGAAACGGAATCCACAAAACACCGCGAATTCCGATGACGTTGTCCATCGCTACCGGACTCGTGTTTTCCATCAAACGAAACCGGAAGATGGGTGACGAAACCTCGAACGTTAACAAATGCGGCAAAAAAAGGCCAAACAGGAGCAACAGCAGGAGTTTCGTCCTAGAACGTGGAGACGCGAGGACGATGCAGGGAGAAGAACGAGAGACAGCATCGAGAACGGATCGGGGTAAATCTCAACGGAAGAATCGGACCAGGACCAGCCGAAAAAGTTCTACCGGCAATAGAGACGAGGAAAAGGAATGCCAAGCAGTCCGTGAGGAGAAGCGGTGTTTCAGGCCCTCGGGGACGAACGACGAGCCAGACGTCTTAGCCGACAGACGAGTCCGAGCGACGCATAAAGATTGACATGGCAGTTCGTGTCGACGAGTGGGAGTGGAACTTAGGCGGCGAGTGCCGGAGTGCCTTTCCGATGGTCAGCGAGGTTCCTGATAATACGGACTTCGACGCTGGTAAGCGTTTTCTTTATTTTAGAAAATAATACTCGCCGGGCAAAAAAACGTTTCCCCGAGTTAGGGTGCTACGACTTAAAAAGGAGCTCGGTCATTCGAGGGCTGTGGCCTTTTAGTTTGTCCGCTTATTTAGAACAAGCAATGGGCCCAGTGTTTCTGTGCAGCGGTAGTGATGACGGAAGTGATATTTATCGAAATAGTGTGGGGTGTTTTGTGCTAATGTGTTATTTTCCTGCTTCCTTACCCTAGTGTGCGTCGAGTAGTGGCCTAGCGAGCTACACGGTTGATGGGGTGGGAAAAAAAGGAAGAAAGATGATAAGGTTCTAGAAGAAAAATTTAGTGCTATAGATTTCTCTACATTAGTGATGTGTTTTAATGCGATTCCCATGTGCGGTAACGAGGGACGGAAGAGTGATGCTTGGACTTTACAGGGTTACGTTCAAACGTGTGCTTACTCCATAGCATTATCCGCATCCGTCTACTCTGAAGGTCTCTCAACGAATGCATGGTCTGCGATTACCTTACCTGCATTGCAATAACTTGTAGAGTCCATGCCAAACCGCGTATGTTCTGTAATTACAGCCAAAGGAGGGTCAATACCATATTGAACGAAGGTTTTTAATTACGCTGTGGCTACAGTCACGGAACCGTGTACGATTTTTCAGTCCCGGAATGACGTCAGTTCCTGCTACGTGAAGGGAAGAGCGGTGCACGGCGACCACGGGATCGTGATCGAGATTTGTTTCACGGATCTGCAGCCGTGAAAGGCATAGGGGGTCATTCAAGTTTTTAGCTACAATAGGGAAATTCATTCGTTGTTTAGCTGTAATAAAATTTGTGATCGTGCAAAGGAAATGCAGGAATAATTTCGCTACCCTCATCGTTTATAAACCATTTTCCAGTCATTTTAATTCCTTATTTCTCTATTTAGCAATAGGGAAGCGAAGTTCGTCGTTTATGTGTCGTATTCGTCCTATTTTTGTGGCCCCTTCAATTGTTCTAGAGTCGCATGTCCACAATTGAACAAAATTTTGCTTAGAATATCCTTAACAAAGCTTTATAATTCGTTATATGATGAAAATTCATCTTTAAAATCCATCGCACATGTGACTTGAACATTCGACGCGACCGCCGTGCACCGCTCTTCCCTTCACGCAGCAGGAAGTGACGTCATTCCGGGACTGAAAACTCGTACACGGTTCCGTGACTGTAGCCACAGCGTTTTAATTAATTGGTCAGTGTTTATATAGCATCAGTTTGTTGTAGCTGCGTTTCCTGGTAAGGACGCTGAAGCTCCAAAAATGGCATTAAAAAGTCGGTAGAAGCAATTGTTGAAACTCATTCTCATTTTGATACCCATGCAACTTGGACTGCCAATGATGAGCATGAATATTATGCCAATGATACCTAGTGGAATGCCGAATTGTGATGCCATGGCTTCAGGTTTACTGACTTTTGGATTTATATCAAACTAGCCGATATATCCGGCGTTGCTTGGCTCTTCTTTGATGAAATTTTGCAATAACCGAATGTGAACTTACAAAAAAATGAACACCTAAAAAAAGCTTAAAATTAATATAGTAAAAATTCATATTGAAGAATCGAAAAGAATTCTTTTAAAATGCTCTCAATGGATGGCCCTTTAGCAGTTCTACTCTACCTCGCTCGTGTTGGACTATGGTGTATAACCAGCCAATACCTCCTAGACAGAAGGCCTGATAAAGGAAACTTCTTACAATGCTGCATCATCATTAGTCGACAAATTTAGCGCTTATCAGGAGCTTTAGCATAAAAGCTAGTTATAAGAATGCGCCCTTGGTCTGTACGTTTATCCGGCCGTCCGTCGTTTGCACGAGAACTTGAAAACGGATTAACCTTTTCAAATTCTGTTTTACGAAATATGACCATCAAAGTCTTAGCTCGGCCGCATCAACTTTTCAGAATTTTTCGTGGACGCCTTCAAGTCGAAGTCACGTGATAAAACAGTCGAATACCAAGCTAATAGCATGTCATATAACAATCGATTTATCAAGAAGGAATACATTGTTACTTTCTGTTCTTCTTTTAAGCATTATTGACATCGGTGCGCGCACGTGAAATCGTTTTGTCGACGCACGATTGCTCAAGTGCTCATCTATTAAGTAGCGGAAGAATGGAGCTACTTATTGATTCTATAATGCCAGTCCGTCCCCTTTATAATTTCTACATTTTTTGAGGTAGAAGATTGAAATTCGGAATGTAACTTCCTATGGGCATGTCCGTCTGCACTATTTAGTTTGGTTTTGATTGGTACACTGGGTCGGAATTACGGGGGTGGAATTCAGAGAGGACAACATATCTGTGATATTTAGATACTTAAAGGCGTGAAATTCAGTATCCAAATTCCTCTAGGCAAGATCTACATTCCTATGAAGTTTAGGCCCAGTTGTTCCATTGGTCGGATTGGCGAGGGTGGCAGTCACTTGGTCTTTAGAACTATGGCAACATACGGCATGTGATATCATACGTTCGGAAATGATGAGAAAGGAAAGAAAATACGAACTTTTTCACATTTTCTACATATTAAGTTCGAGAAAAATAATTTTTTGATTAAAAAACTTTGGGAGAGGTAAACAGTGCAGATAAAAGGGTAAAAATAGATGAATGCAGGAACTGCTATTTTCCTTACTCTACTCGGGGGGGGGGGGGTAAATTCTTTTTAATAAATGTGTAAGTGTATTTCTGCTTCCCTGCTAAAGCTCCTCCTTGGAATGTTTACAAGATTTTATTTCTTATTTTACCCCTGATTTCAAATGGAGCCTTCATATAAAACATTTAGCTACTAAAGTATCCCATTCTTTAGGCATTATTTATAAAGTCAATCGTCTTCCACGTAATATTTTACTGAATTTTATTTTACAATTTATGCTTTGGAATATGTTTATGGGGATCGACCACACAGAAAAATAAAAATCTTATAATTAAACTTCAAAAATCTTTTTACGAATATTGTTAATTAGGCCCGCTTTCTCTTCCGTTAGTTCAGAATTTAAAAACTTCAACTTATTAAAATTTGATGATCTTTATTTTATTCAACTAGCTCAATTTATATATAAAATCACGCATAACATATATAATATTAGAAACCACCCTATGTTAATCAGTCCATATCATCACTATCTCACAAGAGAGAAAAAAATAGTAATCCCTTTTTATAGACTGAATTTCTTAAGGAGATCAATTTTGATTTCCGGAGCTATGTGTTGGTCAAAATTAACTGTGGAACTTCGGGAGGCACCTTCTCTTCAATTTTTTAAACGTCATCTCCTTAGAAACATTCGCTCGGGCCTAATTACTTCTGATTTAACTTCTGTTTACTCTTAATTAAAACCGATTTACACACTCCTCTGTTTATTTTACTGTTTCTATTATTATTATTATTATTATTATAATTGCTACCAATATTATTATTGGTTATATTATAATGTTTTCAGTTATAAAAAAAATTATCATTACTATTATTATTGTTGTTGATATTGTCGTTGCCGTTTAATGCCATACAAATTTATATAATTTTAGATTATTTTATAATTGTTATGGACAGGCCCACTGGCCTTTTGGGCGCCTTTTTATTCTTTGGATACAATATTACTTAATTTCTTATTTGATTTTTCTTTTATATTGTTGGTGTAAAATATTTGTAATATAAATAAATAAATAAATAAATAAATCGGATTTTTGTCAGCGTTAAAAATTGTGACGTTGTTATTTGCTTTGTTTAATGAAGACTTTTGTGATTGTTCCGTGAAGCAGTATCAACAATGATGCAAGTCTTTCGCGCGGGAATACAATATATCTTTTATTTTCTACAGAGTCCGACAAAAAATCGTATACACACTTTACTAGATATCTATAATTTTTTCCGTAACAGAAAAATCAAAAGTTTACACCCCAATATTATTACGCGTACTGAATGAAGACGATCCCGATAAAATAAGGCCACAATTGCCCCTGGACATAGGAGATTACTAATAAGAGTTTGCTTGGAAATGATTAACCTTTTTAGAGAACATATTGTCCACCAGGAGTGACACTGTAGTCGTCCGCCATAACACCCGAGCATTTTGATTCCTAGGCTTCGTATCGTCTCGTAGCGAAGCTGCAGAAATAACGAGCTATTGCAGGAACTTTAGGGTTTGCTACATTTTCTTCTTTTGAATCGGTGTAGCTCATGTTTCCTATTTTTTTATTTTTTTTGTTCGAACGTAATGGCGGCGCCCATGCGATGACTTAATGAAAAGGTGAATAGGAACAAGTGTATATGTCAAATATAACAAATATTTCAACGGTGATGATAATCAATTTGAACAGCTGTTGTAATTGTAGAAGTCAAGAGGACTTATATTCATCGCTTAATGCCTGTATGAATTTAGTGTCATAACTTTTATATAGTTTTTTTCTTTTGCTGAAGTGTGTATACATTTTTGGCGGACTCTGTATACAGGGTGTTCTCGAATAACGTGTACAAACTTGGGGGGGGGGGGGTGATAGAGGGATCAAATCTAAGCAACATTTATTTACCTCTTTCATTTTTTTCTCTGGGGCATTGTTTTTGAGATAGAAAATGTTGAAATCCTACCTGTAGGAAGCAGTTGTTTGGATCCTGTGGGGACACTTAAAGACGAGCTACCAGTGGGATCCGATGAAGAGATGGTAGCCGGAATCGCCGTAGCTGCGGACCAGATTCGCGAAGAACCAGGAGATTTTAAACTTACGTCAGTCCATGCGACGACGTTGTGAAGCATGCATTCATGCCAGAGGAAGTCAATTAGAACACTTATGTAAAACATTTGCATGTTTCTTAAAAAAAAAGTCACATTATTGTACTGTATGCAATGTGTTTTTGTTCTTTTTATTACATGATTGGCCATGATTGACGTGTTCCAGAAGCACGGGTTGAGTGGCATATTACGTCTACGCGACGTCCAACATTTTATATCTCAAAAACAATACCCAGAACAAATATGAAAGTGGGAAATGTTGCTTAGATTTGATCCCTCTATCACCTCCTCCAAGTACACCACCCTCTATAAATAAATATGAAAAAACTATATTTTTCTCCGAGCGCCGCCGGGTACTTCAGCTAGTAATCTATATTATTAAGTAGCGGAAAAATGGAGCTACTTATTGGTTTTATAAAGTCAGTCCGTCCCTTCATAATTTCTACATTTTTTGAAGTAGAAGGTTGAAATTCGGAATGTTGAATTTGTTGGAAAAGACACAAGATGGCGGCTGTGAGAAAGTGGGAAGGGAAAAATCAGATTTATTTTGGATTGCACACATCATCAACATAGTAGATAAGACTAGCGCTAAATGAAGAAATCAGTGCGAATGTAAGAAGAACAATATTCTTCTCGAAAAAAATAATGGTAAAACTAATCAAATAGATATAACCTCTTAAGAGGCCTTAGGCCAATCATGGGGGATCCCCTCCTTTCAATGCGCCCGGGCTGCGGAGTGGTAGTGTTTCGCCCGAGAGAAACTCGGACGAGAACAGAATTTAACTAAGCTCAGGAGACCTAGGGCATGGGAAATTATCTCGGAGTAGCTCCCCACGCAGTCAAAGAGCAAAAAAAAGATAGGCCGAAAAATGGTCACAACACGAAAGATACTGCTTCCCGTACAGTATCTAAAAATAAACCGGAACAATTCATCAGATGGCCCTTGTCCCTCATTAAAAGATAATGTTCCACCGCCTTCAAGTGCTCTCCTAAAGCCTGTCTGCGAGCAAATGAAAATCAAGCGAAAAAACGATGGTTGATTGTTGAAGCGAAGATCAAGGACCCTTCAAACCAACAATCTCTTTCTGTAGGAACCATGAAACGCATTCTGAATTCTCTTATAGGGGATTCTCTCACTATAAACAAACTCAGATCTGGGAAATTTTTTAGTCAAATTCAAATCAGGCAACCTGGCAGAGAGAGATGTCTAAAATTCAAAGATATTGGAGCGATCATTCTGGCTTATGAGGTTCCCAAATTCCTCACATCTTCTGTGGGTTTAATTCATGTAATCAGGGCCTCAGTGACATTAGAGAAATTATAAAACTCTTCGGATCTGGGACACTCTATTATTGGCTTTAGGAAATTCCCTCCCCCTTCCCGGGGGCAAATCTAACGAAACTTCTCTTCTTTAACAGGTCACTTTTATCAAATAAACTGAAGTTCGAACACGAAATCTTTCAAATTAGTAGTCCTCCACCACGCCCTATGCAGTGTATGAACTGCCACAGAGTGGAACACAAAGTAAAATGCTCTAACCCTGTCTCTTGTTCTAAGTACGCCAGCGAGGAAGCACGAGCGGGATAACTCCGATTCCACCTATTTTCTGCGTATTAACTGTAAAGGAGGACATTCCCCGTATTATAAGGGATGTCCTAGGTTCAGGTATGAGGCCTTAATTAGGACCAAGATGGTTAACCTGTATATCTCTTATTTCCAGGCCAAAAAGTTGGTTGACTTGGAGCTAGGCGAGGAAATTCCAAACCAAAGTACATACACTTCATTAATTAACCCGACCAATGGTCAAAACAATTTTGCTTACCTCTCTCGAGGGAGTCACCCACAGAGTTCAATTACCGCACCTAAATTTAGATCATTCGAGGAAAGCCCTCACTGTTCTGAAACTTACACGTGTACGGCTAGTATGAGGAGTAAAGCACCTATTTATCCTTCCCCCCAAAACTTAGAGATTGACCCAGAAGATCAAGTAGGAAAATTTGACAGTGGCTCAATTACATGCGTCTCAAGTTCAGTGGTCACAATTGTCACCTTTTTCTTGTGAACTTCTTTCACAAAATTCTTTACCTGCTCAGTCCCAACCAATTTCAAATAAATGCTTACCTTTGGAATCAGCTACCTCGTTTCCAGTAAAACAAACAGAAGCAAGCAGTTGTTTAACACTTTTTATTGCAACCTTGATGGATAACCTCAAGTCAGCCGGGAATCAAAACAACTCAGATAATATAGAGACTACCTTAGAGGCTTTAAGGAAACGTTTCCTCGATCCCCGTGATTGGTTTGAAGATATTTCTTCATGGTGGCATGAAATGTTACATCCTCTTCAACATGTCCATGTACAACAGGAGAACAATAAACTTAGTCCATTGGAATGTTAGAGGTGTTTAGTCAAACTGGGAAGACGTTTGCCTATTAAAAAACAAATCCAATATCCTTACTTTGTGCGAGACTTTCCTGAATTCAGAAGCAAAGATACGTATCAGCAATTATGTCACTTACCTCAACAATAGGAAAATTTATGGGGAGGGAACCTTGTTTTTCTAGACCCTCACATTCCCCATTTTATTAATTTTGCAAAACACATAGAACGAATAGCGATGATAGACCTGGTCATCCACTACGCAAATATGTGGCTCCACATTTATTGCCTTCATGTCCCGGGTTATATCAAGAAAGATGTATGTGGAAGCTTACTAGCGTCATTGTCTTCCCTCTTCAGCTTGGTGAGAGATTTAATGCAAAGAGTTCTTTATGGGGGTGTAATCTCTATAACTCAAATGGTAAACTTCTCGAAGATCTTGCCTCCTGTCATAATTTAAAGATCCATTACACAGCTGATTTTACATATCACCCTCCAAGCACACCTGGTCGCCTTCAAATTTGAACATTGCCTTCTTTTCTCCCGATTGTCCTTTCTCAATTAATATCGACACAGTGAAAGCATCTTTCGGGAGTGACCACCAACCTATTCGACTTACGATCCAAATGCAATCCCGATGTCATTATCTGCAATCTCCGAGTACACCCCTATGTACTCCTCAAAGGCGGGATTCCAAATGGGACTTAACCACGGATAATTTGTGTTTCATCAAATTAATTTTCGCTTTTCCAAAGTCGACTAAAACCCCAACTGCCATCTAATAGAGCCATCCCCACCAGACAAGCCTGGTGTTCATCTGAGTGTGAAACGGTCATCTGGTTTCGCAACAAAATGAGAAGACGTTTTCTGAAGTGTAGATGCACCCCTTGTTGGATATTTTCTAAGAAAATGAAAGCTTTGTGTAAAAGAGTCCTAAGGAAAGTAAGGAGGGAAGTGTGGAGAAGTATCATCGCATCTAGTAAGAATAACAGTATTTGGAAACCCTCAAGTTACTCCTCAAGAATCCTACCCCATCCACCCCTTTAGTTAAGAACAAGGAAAGGTTCCATTCTTTCCCCTAAAGATTCGGCGGTAGCAATACTCAACCATGTGATTGGTACCCCTACGAGAAGCAACCAGCCCTGGCCGTCTCCTCTTCCTGAATTTTTTCTTACTTCCTCTGAATTAAATTTCTGGGAACAACCTTTCTCTATGGAAGAATTAAAAGCTGCATTAAAAAGCAAGAAAAGCGCTCCTGGCTCAGACAATTTAATGAACCATACTTTTAAGAGACTAAACCCAAGCCAACTTGGCATTCTCCTTGAAGATCCGTTACCTACCAATACCACCAATCTATACCCTGTTGGCCCTTAAAAGTGACTTCGCACTGGGCTCCGTGATTAGTTCGGTCAATCTCCGACATCTCTCCACGCGCATTGATATTGTCTAACGCCCCGAAAAGTTTGGAACGGTTTCTTCCCATTTTTGTATAATTTTGTAGAGTGGTTTGACTCTCCTCCAATCCTGTAAATTAACCCGCTTTTGTAAACCAAATCAAAGTGCTCTGCTCCCTGATTGGTACCTCCTTGTTATAAATACCGACACTGAACAAGTCAATCTGAATCATACTGAAGAAGGTCATTTAGTGACCGAACTTGAGCACTTCAACAACTCATGGTTGACGGGAATTATCCCTAGCTCTTGGAAAAGGTCTTATATTCACCCTGTCCTTAAACCAGACAAACCTGCGGATCTGGCTTCAAGTTTTAGTCCTATAGCGTTAACATCTTGTCTTCTAAAGACAGTGGAGAGACTAATACACAGCACACTCCAGCACTTCATAGAATTCCACGATCTGTTACCTGCACCCATCACTGGATTCCGTAAAGGTTCAAACCACTTCTTCCCTATCATAAAGCTTACAGGGTTGGGAAAACAAGAAAATGACAGAAGTAGTCTTCCTAGATATTGAGAAGGCCTACGACTCTGTTGATCACGTTATACTTATCAACAAACTAACCAGGATGGAAATCCCTGGTCCTTTCATAGTATGGGTCTCCTCCTTACTGAAAAAAGAGGAAAGTGGGAATTAGGTTCCCAGGAAGGACAGAATGGCAGGTGGAACACAGAGGGTTAACGCGAGGTTCGATTCTAAGCCCCATCCTGTTTAATCTCTTTATTGCGGATATAGTCAGGGTCCTCCCTGCAGAAACTGGTGTTAACATCTTTGATGACGACATAGCGATTTGGTCAGTGGATAAACGGACCCCTGAAACTAGGAACTGTCTTCAGAGAGCCTGGGATTGTCTTGCCTCATGGGGCGAGAGAAATGCCATCACCTTCTTCCCAGAGAAAACTATTACTGTGTATTTTGTTAAGAACGGCCCCTCCCCGACCGCTCCTCTTTATCTAAATGATACACCGCTCTCCATTAGGCACTCCCACAAATTCCTGAGTATTGTATTCTACGATCGACTTAGATGGCAGGCTCATGCATTCCATTTAAAAGTAAAATTATAAGCTATTTAAGTAGAATAAGAAGGGTAATAAATCATGTGGGGGCCGCCATGGACGGAAACCCTATCTCTCATTACTACTCTTCTGCAGATTTTGGATCTTCACTGCTTGTTTCTCTTTTTGACTCCAAAGTCCGTCCAAAAACCGTTAGTGAGAACAGAAAGGAAAATATTGCGACTTTGTGTCCACGTCACATAGTTAACTCCTTTTCCCATCCTCTACGCAGATTCTGGAATCCTTCCACAACCTCAAAGATGGGAAGCAATCTAATCCCCTTGATTCTTGCTTACTATCAAAACCCTTCGAACACAGAAGTGCATAGATCCCTTCAGAGTAATTGCTGTGAAAGTTTCTCCTCTAATAAGCTCAATGACTTGGTAATTAAGAAAATAAATAGACACAAATGTAAAGACTTTCAAATATGCGCTACTAAGATTATAGAAGACCCGAGTGTTTACAACAGGTCTTTGGCAAAGGACCCCCCGGAATAGGTTAGACCAGTAATCTTGGACCTATTACAAAACACTTTTGGCAGTTATAACAAAATTTACACAGATGCCTCCTTATCCCCAGGTATACGCACAGGGGGAATCGGAACCTACTCTAAGAACTCGACCCTAATTTCAAACAAGATAAACCCGATAATGAATGTGTCATCACTGGAATTAATCGCGATTCACAAAGCAATTAACCTAATAGTCCTAAAGCCGGTGGACCAGTACTTAATTATCACGGACTCTAAAAGTTCGATTACTCAAATTTAAAAAGCTCTGGTAATGGGGAAATATTACTTTAAAAATCTTTTAGGGTATATAATGAGCTCATCCTTCACCGAAAGATCAACGCTCATCAGATTAAGAAGTGGTCACATTCCGTTAAATTACTTTTTACATAAAATTAAAATATCTCAAACTGATAAATGTCTGTGGTGATTCGGAGACAGTGGAAAATGTTATCCTCAGGTGCCCAAGATACAACCAAAAGAGGGAGTTACTGTTCCAAGCGTTTAGTGCCCTTGCCATTGCCACGTCTATTCTCCTTTTCTCCTCTCTCTCACAAAGAAAACAAGAGAGTTCGTGATATCCTCTTTAATGAATTTTTTATTTGATACGGAGTTTCTGACTAAAATCAATGGCCCACTAAAATCCAGCATGCGACTCAGTGTGTGTAGTGTTGATAGTATGTGCTGCGGTATCAGCTTGTACCCCCCCCCCCCACCTGGATAGATGTAAACTGCCGGAAGAAGAACAGGAATAATTCGGAATAGCTTAATATGGGCATGCCCATCTGCACTATTTGATTCGTACACTGGGGCCGGAATTACGGGGGTGGGATTCAGAGAGGGCAACATATCTATGTACTATTTAGGTATGTAAAGGCGTGAAATTCGGTATCCAGATTTCTCTATGCAATATCTACAGTACTATGAAGTTTAAGCCCAATTGTACCAGGGGGGTCGATTTGCGGGGGTGGCAGTCACTTGGTCAACATATGGCATGTGATATATCCTATGTTCGGAAATGATGAGAAAGGAAAGAATATAAGAGTTTTTTTACATTTTCTACATATTACGTTGATGAGAAAATCAATGTTTTGATTAAAAAACTTGGGAAGAGGTAAAAAGTGCGGATAAAGGGATCGCAGGATCTGCCACTTGCCTTCCTTACTCTGGGGAGGGGGGGGGGTTAATTTCTTTTTAATAAACGTATAAATGTATTTCTGTTTCACTGCTAAAGCTCCTCCTTGTAATGTTTAGAAGATTTTATTATTTTTCGAATCTCAGGTACACAGTAACCTTCCTCTTGCTTTGAAGATCAAGTGTGCAAAGTAGCATCGCATTAGGATGAATGGTATAGAAACGCATACGGCACAACGGGACAAAAAACAAACATTAATTTTTAAATACATGTATAGTGATAATTAGAGGATTGACGTCCAAGATATTGATTGGGAAATTATATCTTCAACTGCAGAGATAAAATTAGTTTTATCATTCTGGACCAATTAATGCTTAGATGATTATTATTCGAGCCTGGATTATGGATTTCACTGGGTGAGTGCCTTAAGCCACGGCCTCCTAGAAACTACCAGGCATAAACATGACGTCAATAAGGTGTTCTTGAAGCACTAAGATTGTGACGTTCAACTTACTTCTGTAACGGCACTACCAATTTGACGTAACAATGTTTTACGTTTCTATGTTCAGGCCTGGTTGTGTCTAGAAGGCCGTACTTAAGCTCAATCAAGGGGAAAATCGGATACCAGCCTAGAAAATGTCAACGGGACATTGTATCTCTTTTAACGAATTAATATGAGTGACTACTTAAGGTTAATGTAAGTCTAATTTAAAATACACAACAATGAATTAACGGGTCACAAAACGGCCATTGAATGAAGATAAGTCGAGAGAACTTACAAATATGAGAACTGTGGAAAATAGCTTTTATATCTAGTAAGCATGGCTTTATTATTTGTTCTTAAGCCCGTAAAATAATGTTGTTTGTTGCCTTTTGCCGAGATTTCCTTTTGGATGTTTTATGCTTGGCATTTTGAGGTGCTTGTTATTTGAAAAGCTCAAATAGAAGGAATTGAAACTCTTATTGTTGATAAATATAAAATAGGAATTGCAAGTTAATATGTAGCCCCAATAAAAGTGTTTAATATCATTGTAAATCGACGTGTATCTGAGTTCAATTTAAGTTGAGTGATACCACATGTTTGGCTAAATTGTTTTGTAACGCGAAACAACTGCATGTCATGGCCCTTCCTTGTACTGATTCTGTGCAGCACGTTTTATTTTGTGCATTAGTAATGCAATGTGTCTTAATAAGATACCCAGGAAGGTGGGTACTGATGGTCATTATTGATTAAAATACTGACATTTATGCTTTAGCCCACATTTGATAGTCGAGATGGTCGCTCGGTGGTTAGAGAAGAGTTCTTCATAAGTGCATAGGTACTAGGTGATATGCAAGAGTGCACGTGCACAAGTCATAGGTTTCAGTGTCTCTCCTCGTCTTCATAAAAAGGTGCGTTCTTAGCGTCAGACGCAAATATGTACCTGTGATGTATGATAACCGGTTGTCTTAAGAAGTGACCTTTGGTGTAGCAGGGTGTTCATGAAAACTATGTGATGTAATCATAGTTGCTTGCTATTGAAATGATATGTTGGGTAATAGCAGTACTTGATTGGGCAAGCCAAACTGCAGTTCTGAAGCGGACTGTGTATGCTAAAGCGAATTTTATGTAATGACTTCTATTGGTTTAAAGCTATGTCTCATTTAATGTCAATACTTCAGCAATGTAACTCACGATGATAACTGACGGTTCAGTTATTTGTTTTTAGCTCGTTTTTAATGAGCCTATGTATATGTTTTATCACTTTCCAATAAACGTTACTCAAAGTAGCTTTTCCTATCTTGCCAGTGGTGTTAGTTTCATCCTTATTAGATCGAATCCTGGGGACCTTTACATGCGTGGGAGGTCACACTATTATACAAATTTCGACTGTATCATCTTCGAACACAAATGCTGTTCGACTGGTTGTCTGTACTGTGCAGCTCTCATATTTATCGATTGGTGAAAACAGAATTTGGAAAGGTTAATTCAATTTTAACTTATCATGCTTAATAATAAAGAAATTTTTTAAGCATTAGGCAACGATATCCCCTTTCAATGATAGCCAATCAAGTACCTCGCACGCGCGTACCACCCAAACGATCGATAAACCATCAGTGCTGAAACGAACCGCACGCGAGCGTTTTCTCCAATAATAAACCGTGTCTTCCAACAATTCATTGTGCCCACTCTCCTCATTCCAACACCATGCAGCATCGGCGAACAGACAGACAGACAGAGAAACTACGAAAGCTATATATATGAATACCAATTAAGCCGTATTAAAAGTGTTTCTAACAAAAACGGCTGCTGATGGAACAATTCTATTTTCTTATAGAATGCCTTCTAATCGTTATACATATACCTGCAATTAAGTAACCTTGAAAGTTCGTTTTTCATGCACTCTCTGCGGCATATCCAATACGCATTCGTGTCCATGCATGGATTTACTGGTGAATTCCATCGGTGAATCTTAAAAAAATGAAAAACTCGAATTTAGATTAATTCAAATTATATACATAAAACACTTATTGAATTTCAGTTTGGCACATTTTTAATGAAATAGTAGGGTGCGGACCAAATTATTAGCAACGTACATAAAACTCTGTTATTGCGAATAAGAAGAAAAATCATAAATTATATTATTTAAGTAGTATTCACGCAATATACGAATTTTCAAAAGTTGAATAAAAGGTTTAAAACTTGCTTTTCATTTATTTTATAGAAGACGTACAACATTGAAAAACAACTTGAAATAAGCCAATTAACAGTTGCAGTAGAATTGTTTAAAAATTTAGAAGCGGGTTTGCAAAACATTTTGAACTGTTTCTTGAACCGTTATGAAAGCGTCGTGAAAACAGAAATAAGTAATTTCATCTGAAATACACAGTCCAGTCACATTAATGTGGTCACCTGTCAGTAGCCAGAATAAACACCTTTCGCGGCGCGGACAGCTGAGAGACGGGCAGGAAGAGAGCCAAGAAGGTTCTGGAAGATATTGGCAGGACTGTGAAGCCATGCCGACTTCAGTTCTATGGCGAGCTGCCGTAGGTAGCGCGGTGGAGGAAAAACCCGATAGCGCGAAAAACTCGATCGAGGTGAACCGTGAACCCATAGATGCTCTATAGGGTTTAAATCCGGGAATTTTGGGGACCAGGGGAGTACCGTAAACGCATCCTCGTGCTCTTAGAAACACGCACGGACACTGCGCGCTGTATGGCACGTCTCAATGTCTTCCTGGAAGATGCCATCGTGCTGAGCAAACACAATCTGCATGTAGGGTTGGACATGTCCGAAAGGACAGATGCGTATTTCCATTGATCCATGGTGCTGTCCACAATGATGAGCGAGGGAATGCCATGAAAATATTCCCCAAACCATAACGCTGCATCCTCTGGCCTGGACCCTTGCGGCACGTGTTGCATGCTGTTTGTTTTCTGACGCTGAACGCCGTACACGCCATCGCTTATCTGTCCGATGGAGTATAAACCATGATTCATGAAAAAAGCTACCTTTCGCCACTCTGTTGCTGTCCAGTTGCGGTACTGGCGTGCAAATATCAGTTTTTGTCGCCGGTGAACAGCTGTCAACATTGGTCCACGAACCAGCCGTCTGCTGCGGAGCCCCGTACGCAGCAACGTTCGCTAAACTGTCGTTGGTAGCCTCCTGGTTCATCTCGGAGGTCATTTGGTCCACGGTTGCACGTCTGTTGGCTTCCACGCATTTCCGTAGCCGTCGTTCATCTCTGTCATCTATGGCCCGTGGTGCTCCACACTTGGCACGTCGCTGATTTTGGGTATTGCCATTCTCCCATGCACGGTACACTTTCACCACGTCCGCACGCGAACAGTTCACAAAATAGCCGTTTCGGAAATATACTGCCGCCCTTGGTTCGGAAGCCGATGATAATGCCCTTTTGGAGGTCTGATAAATCGCTACGTTTCGCAATTTTTTCTGACTCCAACAACTGCAATTTTTTCTGCTTCCGTCTAACACCCTTCTTATACCCCCCCCCCCCCCCTGTGATACTGGTGCTTACCTTCAAGAGCAAAGCTGATTCGTTTTTTGAGCCACCGGCGTGTGGTGACTCGATCGAAATTTTGACTAAGTCCGAATCCACGCGGAAACGATGCAGACACACATAGCTGGCTGTTGTCGACCCGTGGGGTACGTTTTCTGCCGATTCGGACGAGTCTCGATTGGCTAGGAGCGGACTTAACCAATTAGCGCTGATGTTGAACGTAAGGGTGGTCACATTATTGTGAATGGACTGTGTACTATGGTGCGTAAAATAACTTTACATGTAATTTTAGATTATTTTCAATAATTCATGTGAGACACTCTGTTTTAATAGTGTGTTGTCGACTGCTAATTACAAACAGAAATATGCGCCAAAGAAAGTAAAAAGAAATCAGATTACTAATAAATTTAAATTTTTAAATCGTTTAAATCATTTTAATTATAATTTTAAAAAATTGCAAACAACATATATATGCACTATCTCAATTTTAAACTTTGATTATTTTTTTAATATGGCTTCTCGGCCTATGGCTAAGATCAAAGTGTAGTGTAAGTGTACAGAGTGTATTGTACGGGGTGAGTTTAAAGTCGCGCACATCAAAGTTTAGCTGCCCGTAAAAGTACAAGTTTGAGAATTAAATGAAAGTAACGTATTACAGAGATTAGTTGAAATTTTGGCTTTTATTTTTAGCAGACAAACTTTAAGTTTAAAAATAAATATAAGAATAATTCATAAATGTTCAGTGAGGGTTTCATCGTACGCCATACCTCAGCTGTTCAAATTAATGATGAAAAATAGGAAAAAAATCCACAGCCTGGATTCAAACCAGGAACCTTTGCCCCAGACCGCCAACGCGTAAACCAATTGAACCACTGCGGACATGAAAGCTAAACGCTATTTACATGATCTTAGGGCTTGGTTAGAGCAGTTACCTAGTCCGCAGGCTGGGACTACCTTTCCTAAGGCGTAATATTCATTTAAGAATAATTCATAAATGTTCAGTGAGGATCATCTCCGCAGTGGCGCAATTGATTGGCGCGTTGGCGGTCTGAGCCAAAGGTTCTTGGTTCAAATCCAAGCTGTGGGATTTTCTTTCCTATTTTTCATCATTAATTTAAAATAAATGCTGGAAATGACGTCCTTTTTCGCGAATACAAAAGCGTGTTCGTTTTACTAGACAAACTTTAGATATTTTTTATAAGTTTATTTATTTATTTATTTACGGATTAAATAGATACTATCCGGGGCCATGTATGGTCATAGACCTCGAATTGGATCCCGGGGTAAAGTACAGAATATAATGATATACAGATAAACAAAAGGTTAGTTGATAACACTAAGAAATAATATAACGTTAGTTGATTAGTAGTAATTAAACAATATAACAATCAAGATGGACCGAGAGCACAACCCCAATACAAGAAGGAAGAAAATAATATCACCACATTATCACAAATAAACATTGGTAGTGTGATATGCACTATTTTGCCAATCAACCTGCATTAATCAAAAGAAAACAAAAAAAAAACCCGTAAAAACTAATTAAATAAAAATAACAACTGCAGGTATAAAACATATAAGTAAAATAATACTTGCTAAAGAGAAGCTAAAATAACCAAGGTAAACTTTAATGATTGTAGATCAAAAAGACATATAGCTATTAATGCTACAAATATTAAAATACAACACTACCTGGGTAAGATATGAGGAGATATGGGAGCTAAAGAAGATATAACGTACCTTTTTAGAGCTCTTTGAAAAATAGTGTAAGGTTACGCATTACAGATTACTAAAGGTAATGACGCCCAATACCTAACACCTGCATAGGTGTCACGGAATTCGGGATCCGATCCGGAAAGAAAAAGGAATTCCGCGACTCGAATATTTAGCAATAGCAATTTCCAGCAAAGACAGAAGGATACCCCCCCCCCCACCGGGAAATGAGAATGGTTGGTTCGCGCGAGACGAAGCCATGGGGAGAAGAGGGGAGCGCGACAGAAATCAGAAGAGATTTTGCCGTCGATTGATACGGAGGAACGGGCGAGAGCTGAGGGCACGAGGTTTCGTGCTATTCCGTCGCTTTGTGACGAAGTCACAGAAGAGAGGAATGCCTCTCGGGCAGATATGAATTGCAGGAGATTCGCCAAACGTTACAGGGCGAAATCTGGGCATGAAATTAATAATCTATGTTTTTTAAATTCAAGCTAGCGTCGCAGGCAAGCCAAGCAGCCGTCTCGAAAAGGAGAGGAACCCCGTCAGAGGATCTGTTCGGAGATTCGAGTCACTGCTGTCGTAGAGCTGACTGAGCCCGTCGTATCTAAAAATCCCGGTAATGACTTTTGACTCACTTTATTATTACGGACATTCAAGTATTTTCGAGCGGTTTACAGCTGTCTCATTTGACCTGCTGTCTTATTGCGGTATCGCGAGATAGCCAAGAAATTTTTGACGAACTAAAGTTGTTGGCATGTAATGTGCCAGTATGCGAAATTTTTCCGTATAGTTTAAAAGCATTTGCAGACACCGGGATAGGTGGTTTTGTGCTAGCCGAGCAGTGCGAAAAGAAAAGTAATTGCATTCTCCGTATGTTTTGACCGGCTATCAAGGAAGTTATAATGCCGCGTTATCTATGATTGTGTGTTTTAGTGGTCCAAGTTAAGGAGGCCACGATAATTTATATGCAGTGTATTATTTATCTTACTTCAACCTCGTTGATAAGCTAATAGCGAAGTGGAGCTTTATAGGCAGCTATTGCGCTGCGTAAGTGCAGTCATTAATGTTATTGTTTTGCCAATAAGGAGGCCGCACAGGAATTAATTGATATCGGGATAAAATAGAGAATTTACAGCCCTAATTGCATATTGGCGGACAGTTTTCTATATTGCATGATATATCTATTAAGTAAATGTTTAGTTATATTTCAATGTTTAGACAGCTTTAATTGTTCTATGCGAAAGAGCCCTAATTGCATATTGGAGGGCATTCAATGTTATTTGGACTAGATTTAACAAATACAGTTGCACCTAACAGAACGTTATTTAAATAATAAACTAGAGGATACTCTTTTACCACAACAAGGAAACAAGAAACGAAAGCAAGGCTGCCGTGTTCTCCCTTGGTCTGCTGAACGATGAAAGCAAGGCTTTCGAAAAGCGCTTACAGGTGTATTTTTCCTTATTCTTTTGTTTTTTGTCTTATTTTTTTGCCTTATTTTTCATTTATTATTTTTTCGTTTCTTGTTTCCTCTAGTTTATTACTTAAGTATTTCTATCCACATAAGATTTTATTACATTATTCGAGAACGTTATTTATTTATTGAAGAAAAAAAAAATTGATGAAATACAAAGTGAAATATTATAGATATTTGGTTAGAGGCTTTTATTTCTTTAGCTAATCCGAAAATTTATTTGTTTCCTTTAAAATTTCCATGGAGGCAACGTTGACGACGCCAGGTGAAGAAGCGCCTTGGCATTGGAGCAGTCCGCAGCATTGATTGGAGTGTCCGCAACGGCAACTGGAACGAATACTGGAAAAGAGAATCAGAAGTTGTTTACGCTATCAAATTGTGGTTTGAACTTCGTGAACGTAACCGTTATTTACATGTAACAAGCTATGAATTTAACTTAGTTTCTGATAATGACATATTGCAATTTTTACTTACCTGTTTGGATTTATTTACTGAGCCGTAAAGAAATTATTTAGTTATCTCAACTAAGATAACGGCTCCTCCTGTTAAATCAGAAAATAATTTGATTGGTTGTCAGTTATCTTAAACAAGTCGTTTAATAAACTGCTTTTTTTTTACAACGTTATACTCACCTGTTCTGTACTTATAACTTAAATTTACACGCTTCCACGTTACAATAGGACATGTTTTTACTGCGAAAGCTACGACGAGATATAGGAAGATGTATATCCCCGGCCTGTTTCGTGGGATAGATGTGTTTGTTTAATCGTAATTCAAATGGGGGAGAAACCAAAAGTTGGGCGCTCAGGAATTTATAAACAAAATTTCCAAGTTGTGGTTTATAAACTTGGTAGACAGTAAGAATACCCAATGATGCAAAATTATGAGAGACCGGGGACCGCTTTGAGACGTTCAACAGACCGCGCAAAATCCACTTTTGCAACTTCATTAGTCTAGTTAAATTATAGGAGGTAGTTGATCACCAATAAATAATACAATAGCATATATGCGAGTGTATCCATGAATGGTATATCACGAGGTAGGTAATGCACTTTGAAATCACTCCTTGCTTCTTGTTAAGAGTAACAGAAAATCGATGTGCAAATCCCAAGACAAGTCCTGCAATAGGGAGAGTCAAAGGTATTTAAACGATTCAGTCGTGGAGACAAGCTGATTTCCATAATAAATGTGCGGAGAACAAGGAAATTGCGCTTATTGCGCTGAAAAAAGTATATAGCTATTTATTTTTCAGCGCGTCATTTCCCGGGAATTGTTCCCCCCCCCCTCTCGCTCGCCAGAATTGTCACTGCCTTAAATTCTTCCTATAGGGTTATCTGAAGAATGTGTTTTATGTGAATAGCCCACACATGTTTGAGGAGCTGAAAAGGAACATCACAACAGCGATTTCTAACATTAATACTGCCATACTTTCCAACATTTATTGTAACACTTAAAATTTGTCTACTAAAGATAAAAGCCAACTGTTCAAATAATCTATGATACTTTACTTTCATTTAAATTCTCAAAATGATACTCTTACGGGCAGCTAAACTCTGATGTGCGCAACTTTAAACTTACCCTGCATTAGGTATAGAAGAAATCCTAAATAATCGTGTAAATTTTTCATAAGCTATTCGTTCATAGTTCATTTCTGACTCGTTTATTTGAAATAAAAATATCATAACATTAAAATATTATTTTTGCTATGTTATGATAATATACACTGAGTGACCAAAAAATTAGAGACACCCCTTATTTGAAAGTAACCAGTCCGAAAGCGACGTAACCATATAAGGAACGCTTAGCTTAGGGCGACGTAGTTATCACGGAAGTTAATGTCAAAATTGGTAAGACGAAAGATTTAAGTGTGTTTGAAAGAGGGATGATAGTCGCTGCAAGAAGAGCTGGTGCCAGTATCTCTGAAACGACGACTCGTTTAGGCTTTTCTCACCCAACAGTATCTCGAATGTTTAGAGAGTAGCAGTTGAGAAAAAAACGTTAAGGACTATTCTGATCAAAAAAGACTGGTGAATGAGAGATGTGAAAAGCGAGTAGCACGCCTAGTCCACAGCAATAGAAGAGCAACAACACGACAAATTACAGCTGAATTCAATGCAGATGCATCACAAAGCACATCGCAATGCACAACAAGACGGACTTTGCAAACGATGGGCTTTAGGAGGCATCAAGAGTGCCTTTGGTATCACAAACGTAATTAGTCACTTGAGAAGTGGCAAGAAGTGGCCTGGTCCGATGAATTTCGTTTCCTGCTCCATCATGCAGATGGCAGGATCAGATTATGGCACAAACATCACGAGTTCATGACAACTCTTCATCCTGGTGGCGGAGGAATTTTGGTGTAGGTGATGTCTCCTGAAGTACACTGGATCCCTTGATATCTGTGGACACAACTCTGAACAGCACAGTTACCTCAACATCGTTGCCGATTACGTGCACTCGTCTATGGCTATGATGTTTCCTTCTGTAGATGGCCATTTTCAGTAGGATAATGCAACTTGCCACCGTGCTCGATCGGTCACAAATTGGTTTGAGGTACATCAATCAGAGTTTAGTAGCTTTCTTGGCAGCTCAGTCCCCTATTGAGCATTTGTGGGACGAAGTCGAAAGATCACTTCAAAGCTTGGAAATGCCACCATCCAATCTGACCCAACTTAGAGCTGCCATTATGTCGCCATGGGCCAACATTCCTCAGCAATGGTAAGAGCATCTTGTTGAATACATGCCAACAAGAATATCGGCTGTGATCAAAGCTAAAGGTGGACCAATTTGTGATTAGAGGGTGTCTCTAATTTTTTGGCCATTCAATGTATTATTGGTTGTAAAAAATGTGTGAACTTCATCTAAAAATTTAACAATCAGTGCAATTTTGAAATTTCATTTGTATTTTACAGTTCAGTAAGGATAAGAGAACATAAAGGAGTATGTAAACTTCGTTTAAATTCTGTCTTAACATTAGTTTATTTAAACAGTTATGTGCAATTTAGTTTTATGTACACTGGCGGAAAAAAAAATCCAACACCACGAAGGACTTGTGTTAGATAAATGAAATTTGGACAGTATATTCAGCTATGGTATTTATTCAATTGATTCAAGTTTCAAGGTTACAACTTATAGGGGGCACCATCAGCGCCACCCTGTACATGCAAATGAGACATTCCAATGACAGATATAAAGGAGATCAGACGCGCGTCTGTGTCACTTCAGACACTTGTGGACGTGTGTGATGGAGTACGTAAGACATGCCTCGAAAGCGACTGCGACGTGAATATGGGCAGCTAACCTAATTCGAACGAGGACGTGTAGTGGGCCTTCGAGAGGGTGGACTTTCGTTCCGTGCTATTGCAGAACGCAAGGGCGAGACGTTGCCACTGTGTACAACTGTTGGCAGCAATGGTCCAGGGAAGGCAGGATTACCAGGAGACCAGGATCTGGACGACCCCCGGCCACTGGAGACAGGGTTGACCGGCGCATCTGTAGGATGGCTGTGGTAAATCGGACAATATCTGCAGCGGACATTCGGGCTGCTGTGGCACCCAGCGTCACTCCACGCACAATTCGGAACCGTCTCCTGGCCAGGAACCTCCACTCCAGGCGCCCTGTGGCATGTTTGCCTCTTACCCCTCAACACCGTGCGGCACGTCTGCAGTGGTGTCAAGCCAGAGCGACTTGGAGGGCAGAATGGAGGTCTGTGGTCTTCACGGATGAAAATCGTTTCTGTCTGGGTCAGAGTGATAGTGGCACAAGGGTCAGGAGGAGGACTGGGGAAGTCCTGTTACCGAGCTGTATCCGTCGCCGTCATACTGGCCTCACCCCTGGTGTTATGGTATGGGGAGGGATTTCCTACGACAGCAGGACCCCCCCTGGTGGTTATCCCAGTCACCATGACAGCAAATGTTTGCATTCAGATGGTTGTTGAACCCATTGCGCTGCCATTCATGGCTGGTATGCCAGGGGCCTGTTCAAACAGGATAACGCTCGACCCCACACTGCCGCTGCAACCCAACGTGCCCTTCAAGGTGTCCACATCCTACCATGGCCAGCACCAGAACGTCTGGGACATGGTCGGACGCCGTGTCAGGGCTCTTCCACAACCAGCAACAACTGTTGCTGATCTGACCATCCAGGTACAACAGGCATGGAAGGACATAACACAAAATGACATTCGGCATTCCTATGACCGTATGTATGCACGTGTGCAGGCCTGCATAGACCAGCGCGGCGACTACAGCGGGTACTAAAGTCCGTGCTTTTCGCTGGTGGCGCCCCCTATAAGTTGTAACCTTGAAACTTGAATCAATTGAATAAATACCACAGCTGAAAATACTGTCCAAATTTCATTCATCTAGCACAAGTCTTTCGTAGTGTTGGGATTTTTTTTTCCGCCAGTGTATTTTCTCTAAAGTGTTTTAAAATGTAGGTTAATTCTAGGTATCCATATATGGTTGTATAACACGAAAATGTGCTCCTTTTATCCACTTTGGTGGTAAAAATCATTCTTGTTTCAAATAATATCATAAAGAAATTATTAATATTCCTTTAAGCTTAACAACAACAACAACAGCAACAAAACAACTACAACAATATTTAATAAAATAAAATTTTTACTTCTTGAATTTGAAACGATGCATAAGTAGCTAGTCGATATTGTAATTCCATGAAGCTAAGGTAGTTAACGTCTTCATCTTGGTGATTGATATAAACCTGTAAGTGAATAAAGAAGGAAAATAATTATACTCTGTCCAACAAAAGTTTGACAGAGCGTGTTCAGTTAACTTTCCGATTTCAATTATTGGACATTGTTTCAATACAAAATTAACAATGTCTAACAACTGAAATTGAAAATTTAATTGGACACGCCCAATCAAACTTTTCGATAGATGTTCAAAAGCCATTATTGGAGCAAAGCTTTTGTTAAATTCAGAAGAAGCGGCGAAATAGTGGTAAAATGTTAGGAGCTTTAAATATAATAATGGTAGGACTAAACTAGTTCAGAAATAAAATCTTGTAAACATTCCAAGTAGGAGCTTTAGCAGTGAAGCAGAAATTGATTTATACATTTATTAAAAAGAAATTAACCCCCCCCCCCGATTGGGGTAAGGCAAGTAGCAGATCCTGCAGTCATCTATTTTTACCCTTTTATCTGCATTTTTTACCTCTCGGCAAGTTTTTTAATCAAACGTAATATGTAGAAAATCTAAAAAAACTCGTATTTTTTTTCCTTTTTCATCATTTCCAAACGTATATATCACAGGCCATATTCTGGCATAGTTCTAAAGACCACGTGACCAAGACTCCCGCAAATCCGACCCCAATGGAACAGCTGGGCCTAAACTTCATAATAATGTAGATCTTGTCTAGAGGAATCTGGATACTGAATTTCACGCCTTTACGTACCTAAATAGCACATAGATATGTTGTCCTCTCTGAATCCCACCCCCGTAATTCCGACCCCAGTGTACCAATCAAAACCAAACTAAATCGGCCTCGGTGGCTCAGCGGTTGCGTGGTCGCCTCTGATGCTCGAGGACGCGGGTTCGATCCCGGCCGAGGACGACGAGGATTTTTCAGGGGGAAATCCTGAGATCACGCACTTCCTTCGGAAGGGAAGTAAAGCCGTTGGTCCCGTGTAGTCGTTTGCCGGCTGCACGTTAAAGAACCCTTGCGAGGCAAAATTTGCGGCCCCTATAACGCCGTCCTGAAATGACCATAGCAGTTGAAAAGGACGTTAATACCAAACAAACCAAACCAAAACCAAACTAAATAGTGCAGATGGACTGCCCGTAGGAAGCTACATTCCGAATTTCAACCTTCTACCTCAAGAAATGTAAAAATTATGAAGGGATACACAGTTAAGACATTATAAAACCAATAAGTAGCTCCATTCTTTCGCTACTGAATAATATAGATTATGAGCACTTGAACAATCGTGCGTCGACAAAGCGATTTCACGTGCGCGCACCTATGTCAGTAATGCTTAAAAGATGAACAGAAAGTAACAATATATTCCTTCTTGAAAAATCGATTGTTATATGACATGCCATTATCTTTTTATTCTTTACACTCACTGTTTTAGGACGTGAATTTGACTTGAAGGGGTCCACGAAAAATTCTGAAAAGTTGGTACGCCCGAGATAAGACTTTGATGGTCATATTTCTGAAAACAGAATTTGAAAAAGTTAATCCGTTTTCAAGTTATCGTGCAAACGGCGGACGGCCGGACGGACGGATAAACGTACAGACCAAGGGCGCATTCTTATAAGTAACTTTTATGTTAAAGCTCCTAATAAAATCAAACATGTCAGTCTGTGGGCAAGGTCCTGTGCCCAAAATTATTTAAGCAATTCAGACGGTTATTTTAAATATATGAATTTTTGAATTTTGAAATTTTAATTTTATATTTATAAGCAATGATTATTTTGTCCAAGAATATTATGGTCTTATTTTGCCTTTAGGAACCAATTCTTCAAACTGCAACTGACATCTAATTAACATCTTGTATGGCATTTCTCCTGAAAATTTTGGGTAACTGTCAAAAACTTGGTCAATTGTCAGTATGTCCTGAGGAAATGGGAAGAGACTGCCATTGGATTATGAAACCCGCACATCGGGCATCTTATAAAACTCGCCCAACACAACTGACAGATGCTGCAGTATAAAGTTCGTAAAAGCTGCTCCACATCATGCATAGCGAGTTCCAACAGGTTTTTTTCTGACTTCCAGTAAGAACAATCCACCTATGAGCAGGGATAAGATTCACTCTATTCGTAAACTTTCAAAACGACTGATGAAATGATGAAAAAAGTTGGACTTTCTCCTTTCATTCGAAACCTATTTTATTTTGGACTTTTAAAGCTTATATAGGATAATAAAATATGTAAACAGCCAAAACTGTAGACACTAGATTAACAAGAAAGGAAGGATAGAAACCACTATTCGTTTATGCTTTCCTTCCTTTCTTGCTTTTATACAGGGTGTTTCTGAATGGTCTGTATAAACTTTCAGGACATATTTCAGGTTCCAAAACATATAGAAAATGTCATCTGAATATGGGATCGAAAATACTTCTTTTTAGAGTTATAACGGTTTGAAGATGTCGAGTAGTAGAAGAAGAGTTACGACAATTCAAAGAACCGTGTGAAGAAAATTGTGTTCTCTTCAACATAAGATTCTAAACGTTCTTGCTCAATTGCCCAATTCAGCCGATCCGCCACAGACTTCTTAAATGTCAGCTATTCTGGTCAGTGGATAGGTCGGAGAGGACCAATATCGTGGTCAGCACGCTCACCTGACATGAATTCACTGGACTACTTCTTACAGGGATATTTGAAAACTCTTTTTATTCTGCCTCAGTGCCAGATATTGCAAGTTTTCGACATCATCGAAAAAAAATTTCCAACGGGTTCACCAAACCACGCGGCGATTCACAAGCTTATTTGGAATCTAACGGATCATTTTGAACATTTGCTATAGTAAGTGCATTCTCTTGTTAAACCGCAGAAATAAATCAGGCAATTTGCAACTCTTATACCGCTTTATCGTTAATTTCGTCTACCACAGGACACGTTCAAACCGTTTTAACTCTAGAATGGAATTTTCGACCATTTGTTCATATGACATTTTCTGCTTGTTTTGTTTCCTGGAATATATACTGAAAGTTTGTACAGACACTACCCTGACTGCTCAATTGAAAGTAGATATCTGTGGTATGGAAAAGATGCTTTATTTACAGTATGTCTAATAGCTGGTACTGCTGTCTTTTGAGAAAAGAAAAATTTTGTGAAAAAGTTGGTTGTTACAAATAAATTTGTAAATATAATATATTGAATAATTATTTGGGTAAAAAAAAAATGACTTAGTTTCGAATCAGCAACCCGAAACATTGAATCATGATAATGTTTTTAGATGCAACAAATAAATAAATATTTTATATAGTACATAAACATTTTATTTATTTATCAATGGACGAGTCTACAGAATCATGTACATCCGTACTACTGAATAAGGGCTTAGAATAACTGATGTATGAAATATAAGCACGAGTATCGAGTCTCTCGACATGTCGAGTAAACATAGTGTCCTTACTGAAGGTTCCTCGCCTTACTCGCGTCTGTAGTCACAATCGAATGCGGGACAACAAACACGGCACGTGTAAGCTTTTTGCAGTATCTAAAATCTTAAAAAGAGTGTATTTTGTATGACGAAAAATTAAAATTATTCACCCGTAACGCTCTTTTTAGCCGAAAAGTTATTTTTAACTATAGAGAGGAAGGAATTTGTAGAAATAAATTAAGCACTTCAAAGTACATAGAAATTATGTAAGCAGGGCGTAAATTATAGATAAGTTGAAGACTTCAAAAATCATCAAAAGATCTAAATGTTTCAAAATAATTAATTATGAATTAAATTGTGAAATATAAAAATTCACACAATCGTTATTTATGCGTTATATTCAGTCATGAGAAGTGCACGTGCCACTAGACTAATATCTGCTATCACTATTTTTTTTATAAATTCGTTCATGAGGCGTCATGACGATTTGTATGATATATTACATGCCATGTCTGGTTATAGGAAATTGTTAAGGGGGTATCATAATGGTACCATTAGAGCACGTATCTATTCCGGCTATCTCACGTTCGTACTTGTTCGTGCTCTGTCCCATAGTAATGGATTGGTGAAAACAGAGTGTAAAAAAGTTAATTCGTTTTCAAATTATCGTAATAAATAATAAGCTCCGTACGAATAATAAAATTCTTTTGATTTAGAGACCGTTCTGCCCTTTCAATAATCGTCATTCACGTGCATCCTCCACGCGCACCATCTCATTAACGTTTTGATCACGTGCAGACCCAAACCTATGTGCTCAGTACGCCGGGTACCTCTGCTAGTGTGCTAATAAAAACTGTTGCTCAACAACAATGGTCACGTGTCTTTTCAGTTCCGGCGTGTGCTTCAAGCCGGCGCCAACAATGGTTAAACGTGCATCAACAATGGAAAACTGTTTCCGTAAGACTTTTTGGTGTCGTTTTTCGCATCACGTTTTTTGTAGATAGATGTCCAGCCTTAAAACATTATCATGTTAAAATTGTTACAACTGGAATTCGAACCCGCCATCTCACACCATGTTAATAATTTGAGAGCAACCATGCTGCCGTCTGAGCTATCGGATCACTTACAATCAAGGAGGAAAACTTTCCCTTATGTATGGTGCTCGAAACTTTAAACCGTCTTTTTTCCAATTTGGCTGTATAGTGCGCCTTAATATTTAAGTATATTAACATCCTAAAGGTACACAACTACACGAAGTCTCGTATTAAACTAAAATTCCAAGGTCGTAATGTCCCCTGTAAGCACAACGTCCGCACGCCATGACATACTCTCCCTCAATTTCTGATAGTAAGCAACCGGTAATTTTGCCTACTCTCCTCCAACATCTTTGGGATTGGGTGCGCGTTTCATCCCAAAGATGTTCAGTAAGATTAAGATCAGTACTCTGGGCGGGCCACTGAAGTTCCTGAACATTATTCTCCGGAAACCAGGCGTTGGCAGCACAGGCCTTATGGCACGGCGCATTGTCGTACTGGAACACAAATGGCCCTTCACCAAATGCTACCACAACGTAGGAAGCATGGAATTGTCTACAACGTCCATATACTGTCTGGATACCATGTTCCCCTCAATCACCAGCGGGCCAAGTGTAAAACAGGAGAAACACGACCACACCAGCACATAACCACCAAACTTCTCACTGTTAGGATGACACACTGAGCTACCTGCCGCTTTCCTGACAAACACCAAATCCAGGTACGCCCATCCGATCGGCACAGTGTAAAGCGTGATTCGTCGGTTCACATGATGCTCTCCCAGCGGTCCGTCGACCAAGACCGTCGTCTTTTACATCAGGCCGCTAAGCGTTTAAAGGGGTGATGCTGGGCTTGTGGGCACCAGTCTGACCGGTATACCCTAAGGCATGGAGCTCCCTACGAATCGTCATGATGTTGACAGTTGTTCCCGTTGCCTGCTGGAATTCCGCCGCCGTTGTTTCGCTGGAACAGCTCTGTTCTGCCGTACCAACCACTTCAGGGTCTCTATCGTTCAGCATGCGGGTCGGCCACCTCCATGACGTCATGTTTCCACTCCTTCACGTTTCCACTTCGAGATTATAGCACATACGGTCGACTTTGGCAAGTTGTGTGTCGCTCCTATGGCTCGCACACGCTCGCCACTGTTGTGGCAGCCTATGACTACTCTACGGTGAAAATCGTTCTTTATGTCATTTCCTCAATTTACGATTTATTATTAAAGTTGTTCAATTAAGCCAAACGTTTTCGTTCCTCACTCACCTGTACTCTGCTTACGTGTGACAGAAGCTGCTTTTTTAAATTCGAAATAAATATATTGCTGATTTTATTCCTTGTTTACAATTGACAGCAATTGACACAGATTGAAATTTAGACGGACATACGTGTTTTGCAATTTTAATACTTTATGTCGTGTTAAAGTTGAATTACGGAACTTGAAAAAAATCCCAGAAACGTTTTATTCGTCCGCAAACACCGTGAAAACATATATAACACGAATTTAGTTTGATTTTACTAGACCTATAAACATTTCCATGAGTTTTTTGACAATTATCGTCTGCTGGTGAATCGCTTCAGACATGAAAGAAAACTGAAAGGCAGCAGCATCCAGATGAGTATTATTTTTGGTTACGCTCTAAAAGGAGAACCAGTTTTTATTAGCTCTTTAGAGATACATGCCTAGTTATTTTTTTGTCGTTTAGATTTTAATCAAGCATCGAGGATTCGCTTAGATGATTTCGTCTTCATTTTCGTGTATTCACCATTAACAGAACAATCCAAACGAATGAAGCAAAACGGGAGATACGGCAACGTTTGTTCGGAGAACAGCTCATTGTACCGGTATCTTAGTTTTAACAGTACTCACACGAATCCTGCCCTTATTTAGCCTAGCCTCGTCCCTTTAAACCGATAAGAATCTCCGAGTTAAATAACATAAAGCTGAACTGAAATTAAAATGAAAGACTTGTGGTTAATTTTGGGACCCGAAAAAGGAATAATCTAAAGGGTTGCTAGAAAACTAGCGAATAGAATCAACTTTATACTTACTTTAGCGTCATATGATTGCCCAGGACTTAATTATGCTCTAATGAGCATATAATGGTACCCGGTCATTTGACCGACGGACATTTGGCCGACGGACACTTGGCCGACAGACATTTGGCCGAACGGACATTCGACCGAACGGACATTTCACCGAACGGACATTTGGCCGACGGAGAAATTCATTTAATGAAAAAAAAAAAGTTTTCAGGAGGTTATTTCGTATAACAAATCTTATGAGACAAATCTGTTTAATTCTTTCTACTAAGCAAGCATATTGTATGAACCTATAAAATTATTCTTTTTTGTATGTCTTTTTAAATAAATGTTAGTTTTCATATCGTTAGGTAGGTTAAAATGGGAACCAGACAAAATGCAACTAAGGGTCTTGTATTATTTAATAATATCAAGTCTTTTCTTGTATGTCTTTTTAAATGAATATTTTACTTCTATAAAATGAGATACTCATTAGTGATGGGCAATATTTGATATTAGATCGTGGTAGCAAAAGTTTATTCCATACACATCAGGTTTCTGTCCTGTTTTATGAGAGGACAAAAATTCTAATATCGGATAGTATCAAATGCGAAAATTCTGACGGTATCGATGACTCTAAAATATGCGATATTAAAGTATCGTCCATAGGGATGTGCGATATTCTTCGTTATCAATAAATATCGCGAAAATTTGGTCCTTAGTCGACTAAAAGAGTCGAGTAATTCCAACTCTATATAGTCGTAACTACATCGGATTTTTTTATTTGATTATTTCGATTCCTTCCGGCGTTTTATGATTCCATTATTAAAGAATAATTTTATAGGTCTATACAATATGCTTGCCTAGTAGAACGAATTAAACAGATTTGTCTCATAAGATTTGTTATATGAAATAACCTCCTGAAAACTTTTTTTTTCCATTAAATGAATTTCTCCGTCGTTAAATTTCCGTTCGGTCATATGTCCGTCGGTGAAATGTCCATTCGGCCAAATGTCCGTTCGGTGAAATGTCCGTTCGGCCGATTGTCCGTTCGGCCAAATGTCCGTTCGGTCGAATGTCCGTTCGGCCAAATGTCCGTTCGGTCGAATGTCCGTCGGCCAAATGTCCGTCGGCCAAATGACCGGGTACCGCATATAATACTGTTAACAAAAAACAATCATACGTCTTCCTTGTTTTGACAACAATATGAGAATGTTGTATAACTTTTATTCAGGAGAATAAAGAAACAGAGGGAATACAGAAGAGTTCTTTACAGCAACGCCAACTAGTAGCAAAGTGGTAAAAATACAACAAATAAATATATCTCCAACATCCCCCTGTGTTTGGTAGCCTGTCAGACCATCAAACCACATTGAAGTCGGCACCAATCATTTTTCAAACGGGGTATCCATTTTGTCAGAAAGTCTGCAATCATTTCGTTTGTGTTGATTCTTTTAACTAGGATTTTTCCTCTCTGCACGGCTTCTCTACATAGATGATGTTGAACGTCGATGTGTTTCGTGCGGTTGTGAAATACTGAGTTCTTTGTCAGATCTACCGCTCCCTTGTTATCACCACTGATCGTTATTGGACTTGCTGATTGAAGAATCTCAGTAGAAAATTTTTGTAGCCAGATGGCCTCCTTTGCTGCAGCGGAAAGGGCCATATATTCCGCCTCTGTTGTGGAAGCAGCCACTGTTGGTTGTCGTCGGCTGTTCCATGTTATCGCACCACCAGCTAGGAGAAATACATAGCCAGTTGTTGAACGTCTTGTATCAATGCAGTCAGCAAAACTCGCATCACTGAATCCTTCAATGTTGAGATTGCCATCTCGTCGGTACACCAGCTTAACTTCAGCGGTCCCCTTGAGGTAACGCAGCACTCGCTTCGCCGCTGACCAGTGAGCTTGTCCAGGATTCTCGCAGAATTTCGCCAGTTCACCAACGATGTGAGCGATGTCTGGTCTTGTTACTTGGGAGGAGTGCAGTAAGTTTCCTATCAGGGATCGATATGGAATCTTTTTCATCTCGTTTCGGTCAGCATTGCTCGTTGGTGATTGTGCCTTTGAAAGCTGCAGTTTACTTTCACTAGGGGTGGCAACAGCATTACAATCAATCATGTTGTATTTCTTCAGCATTTCTAGGATATATTTTCTTTGACTCAGCGTTGTCGTGCCTGTTCGTCTGTTGCGTTTTATCTTTATGCCTAAGACTTGTTGAACAGGTCCAAGCTCCTTAATTTTCAACTTTGCTGACAGTTCAGTCTTTGCCCATCTCAGCAAAGCAATGTCCTTAGTGAATATCAACAGGTCATCAACATATATCGCAATTATTAGAAGTCCTTCTGTCAGTGTCTTAATATATACGCAATCGTCAAAGTTTGATTGTTTCATTCCCATTGATTGAAGATGGCTAGTTAATAGCTTGTTCCAAACGTGCCCTGACTGCTTAAGTCCGTATAATGTTTTTCGGAGACGGCAAATTCGATTTTTACTTGAATTAGTTTGTATACCCTTTCCTTTGCCGTTTACCGTGGGCAGTGTTGGTAATTTCATATAGATCTCTTCTTCTAAAGATCCTTGAACAAAGGCCATAACCGCATCCATCTGTTCGATCTCGTAGTCGTTAATCGTCGCAAAGGCTAGTAAGGCGCGGAGAGATGAGTATCGTATGACTGGTGAAAACGTGTCATCATAATCCAGTCCAGGAATTTGGCTACATCCTTTAGCAACTAACCGTGCCTTGTAGCGGTCGATGGAACCATCTTGTTTACGTTTGAGTTTAAAAATCCATTTACATTCGATTGCTGAACGTCCTGCTGGTAAAGTAGTTTCTTCCCAAGTGCCGTTGTCAACATGTGCTTCATATTCTTCACGCATCGCCATTTCCCATTCAGCAGCATCGTCGCGGTTCAACGCTTCGAGAATGCTACATGGGTCATCTGTTTGCTGATTAAGGTCTCCAACCATCATTTCGAGAGGGTGGCTGTCGTCATCACTGTCATTTTCTTCCATTGCTGTCAGATTAGTGACGTAATCATCCAAATACAAAGGCCGGTGTCTCACTCTCGTTGATCGTCGCATTTGTAAATTCTGTTCTCCTATGGCCGTTTGTTTTTCAGTTAATGGGGTCGGCATGTCCGGGATTTCAAAATGGGAATCACAGTCCTCTTCTCTTATGGCCATTTGGTCTTCCTCTTGTAGTGTAGTGAAGTCACGTGATGTGTTGTACATCTCGTCTTCTAAAAAAATGACATCTCGCGATACTTCAGTCTTGTGCGTTCTCGGGTTTATTAGTCGATACGCTTTGCAGTTTTTAGCATAGCCAACAAATATCATCTCTTTGCTTTTGGGATCCCATTTCTTTCGTTTCTCGTCTGGGATATGAACGTATGCTTTGCAGCCAAAAATGCGAAGGTTTGATAAATTCGGTCTTTGTTTATGCCAAGCTTCATATGGCGTCATTCCATGTACTGCAATTGTTGGTGACATGTTCTTTAAGTATGTTGCGGTATTCACTGCTTCAGCCCAATATCGTTTATCGAGATTGGCATCATATAACATGGATCTCGCACGTTCACACAAAGTTCGGTTCGTCCTCTCTGCAACGCCATTTTGCTGTGGAGTGTATGCAGCAGTCACCTGATGGATAATTCCAGCCTTTTGTAGTTCATTTCTTAGATATTGGTTCACATATTCCGTTCCTCGGTCGCTTCGGAGGATTTTAATCCGTCTGATAGTTTGATTTTCAACCAGCGCGCGATATTCAATAAATTTTTCTGTGACTTGCGACTTGTGTTTTAGAAAGTAGACAATCGTGTATCTCGTCTTGTCATCAATGAAGGTCAGAAGGTAGCGTGATCCTCCAAATGACTCTTGTTCCATAGGTCCGCACAGATCTGTGTGGATAATTCCCAAAACAACAGTCGCTCGAATCGGTCTCTTTTTGGGAAACGGCAATCTGGCTTGTTTTCCTTTAGGACAGCTCGTGCATCGAAATTCGTTATGGTCATCAAACTCAATACCGTCAGCCATGTTACGAAGTTTTCTAAGATTGTCCTAAATGTGCGGTTCGACGATGCCAGAGTTGAATTCCTTCGTTTTGATTCGATTTGCACAGATAAGTCTGTTCATTTGTTGCCAAGTCCACTGTATACAGCGCGTTACCTCGTCCTGTGCCAGTCAGCATCAATTTATCTGCCCTGAAGAGGTGCGCTCGTTCTCCTGTGAAATATACTTCAAGGCCATGCCTCTTTGCAAGCCAATTTGTGGATATTAGGTTTATTGGTAGGTTTGGAACGTAATACACGTTTGAGATTGTTATTTTAGCTGTGGCTTCACCTCGTTGTATCGTCAGTGGTAAAGTTCCATAGCCTTTCGTTCGTATCTGTCCATTTGCTGTCAGGACAGACTGAGGGGTGTCTTCAACATAATTAATCAAAAGGTGCTTCATGCCAGTCATATGCCTTGATGCGCCAGAGTCAAGGTACCATTGGTCGGACCTGGGAGTATCTGCGATGAATGCATGAAACAGTGTTCCTTCCTCGATTGTTGAAGATGATGCAGGATTCTTAACTGTTGTTGCCATCGCTGCCTTAATCTGGCGTGGAGGTTTCGTGCATTCAGCTATTTTGTGCCCTTTTTCGAAGCAATTGAAACAAGTGTGCGTTCCCGGTGCAAGGTTCCGTCCGTTCGATGTTTGGCCTCGTCGTCTACCACGATATCGTTCTGGTCCCCGTCCACGGGTGTATCCACGGCCTCTATATGAAGTACTGGTGATTTGTTTCGATGCCAACACTGATTCTGTGCCGTCAGACTTCAGGGTATTTCGACTTTCCAATAACTTTTCACGAAGAAAATCTGTGGACAATTCGGTTCCACAGTTCGTTAGTGCAATACACAAGGCGTCGTATTCGGAAGGTAAGCCAGCAAGTATTATGTAGGCTAACACTTTATCTGAAATTTCAGTTTTTAATGACTTTAGTTCACGAGCATACGTCATCATTCGGTTTAAATAGTCATTCATATCACTGCAATCAGTTAAATTTGTTTTTATTAGTTTTCGTTTCAAGTCGGCTTCTCGCGATGCCCCAATTGGTTTGAAAAGTTTCTCTAGTCTCTGCCATGCCTGCTTGCCCGATGTGCAATCATGGAGCTCATCAAAAATTTGTGGTTTCACTCCTTCCACGATGTAAGAGAGTGCTAATTCGTCTTTATCGACATCTTGCGCCACCTCCGCATCGATGATTCGCTTCCAAAAACCTCTTCTGATTAAATACATGCGCATCGCAAACGCCCATTGCATGTAATTTTCTCTTCCTACGAGTTTAGGATGGGAGAAGGGTCCATTATTATTTTCTGTATTCATGGGGCCAAAGTTTCTTTTTTTTTTAAACCTACGTTCTTTACAGGATGAATTTGTTAATCTCTGCCATTCTTATCTTATCTGCACAGTTCTCACCAAAGAAAAATTATAAACGATTGTTTTTGTTTTTGTACTCACAATTGACGAATTTCTCAGTTCATTTTTCAAATAGTATCCACAGATTTCATGGATGGTCATCTAAGTGATTCGATTTTTTTTTATGATTCTCGTCTTGGGCTGGGCCCATAACCTGTTAACAAAAAACAATCATACGTCTTCCTTGTTTTGACAACAATATGAGAATGTTGTATAACTTTTATTCAGGAGAATAAAGAAACAGAGGGAATACAGAAGAGTTCTTTACAGCAACGCCAACTAGTAGCAAAGTGGTAAAAATACAACAAATAAATATATCTCCAACAAATACCTAAATAAATCAGTTAGTGAAGAAAAGAAACTCACAAATAATGTTTTATGTTAGCGATAGTAACACAAAAATGGAATCATAAATCAACTTTAACTTTGTTAGAGATATTAGAAACTTGACTATGTCTTCTGTTGAAATAAAAATTGTTTAAAAACCCAAATACGTAGGTGTTATAAACTGAGTGACCAAAAGTCATGATATGCACTGGATGTGATGTTAATTGCGAATCGCTCCTCCGGGAGCCCTCAAAACTGCAGTTACACGTTGAGGCATGGACTCTACGAGATATCTGAATCCTTCTGGAGAGATATTGACCCACGCATTAACTGAACACAGCCCACACCTGAGCCACACACTACCTGACACAACCTTGTTGACAAGCTGGGTTCATAGCTACGTGGGGCATACGCTACAACTCTCACGCGACCGTCAGCTCCGTCAACTCTCACGCGACCGTCAACTCTCATACGATACAACTGAAACCGGGATTCATCTGACCATGCTACACGTCGCCACTGTTCCATGCTCCAGGAGATTATGTTCGCGTGCCCCACCAGTCGTTGAGCAATCTGTCGAGGTGTCAGCAGACACAAGACGGTCGTCGAGGGTGCCGAAGCCTATGAATTTGTCTCCGTACAGTCCTGATGGAAATTGGATTCCTGACGCCCCACATCCTCACTCAGTAGCCGTCGATCGCCCTGTATGGCTTTGCTGAGGTAAGAGACTGCTCAGATATCGTGTCAACACTAGCGCCATACACCGCATCTGGTCGCAACATTCAGGAGTCATACACGGCACACCTACAAATGGGACAATCCTTCCCGTGATTGTTGGCCACTCAGTTTACAAATTGACCTAAGTCCTTCGGATCACAAAAGATATGACTTTGCGTGTTGTCGAGAAATGCTAATATGGCGAATACACTTATTTGTAGCTAAAATCTTTAACCGACTAATGGGAGATTATTATTCAGGACCTATTGTCTAGTTTTTTTTTAATTCCTCATTTGCAACTTTCAGATTTTGTAAAGTTTCCATTAATATTCGGCTTGATCTTTTTGACAGTAGGATTAAAATTATGCTATTAATCTCTTTTAACTTAGAACCAATAATTAATTAATGCATTCTTTTTCGCTTTTCCCTCTCATGTTTGTTACATAGTGCACATGCCATAAAAAGTTTTTTAACTTTCATTGACAATTGAGCATTCGATAATTATTATTAATGGTTTATTTAGAGCGTGAAATGAGAGGACGAATAACTGGACGACTGGAAGCAGGCCACTCCCAGGTTAAAGTGTCTCGGGGGCTGCTTCCAGTCGTCCATCAGATGTGTCAACTGACGTCATTTCAAGGCTGTGGATACGGTTCCGAAAGGATGGAAACACCCGCACACACTTTTTAAGGGTCGTTCAAGGATTACCACACGCTGAAAAGATCAAATAAATCAATCAATCAATCCTTTGTTACAAAACGCAAAACAAGATACAATAAAATATAAAAAGGAAAATGCCACATGAGCCATATCGATAAAATAAAACAATACAGAAATTAAAATGAAAAACACTTAAAAAGAATCAAAAATTAATAAAAACCCATGATTTAATTGCGATATTAAAAGAAACTTTAGGCATGATGGAAATAGTAAAGAAACTAGTCCAAGAGTAGCAAAATGCTACGTGTTTCGAAATACAATTCGTCTTCAGGACAGGGAACAAAGCAGGGCAATCGACAATCGAACAGTGAAGTGTAGTACATTTGTTCAGGTGGGACGTAAGCAGTGCTTACACGATTCTCACCCTTCCGGAATTCCACATGAAATACACTGAAATAGGCAAGAAGCCTGACTAACCCAAAGAGGTCTTCCACAAAGGAAGGCTGGCTCACACCGCTGAAAATATGGTATTTGTCCACCAATCTGGAGAAAAACACTCTGTACTAATTGGTGGACTTACAAAGGTAACTAATTAAGGGATGACAAATTTAAAGCTCTTACAAAAGTAGTGATATTATAGGAGACATTACACACACTGGCCAATGAATTAGAAACCCGTGATGAATTACTGTATTGATATGTAAAGCGGGGTCACAGGTCTGAAACGATTGTCATATACAAAATGAATGCAATCATGTGAGGTACAGGGTAGGAACATGCTGCAGCTGCTCAAGTTGAGCAAAATGGGGAAAACAGCAGACCTGTCCGAGTTCCAAAAAGGAGTTATTGTGGGAGCCCGTCTAGCTGGAGCCGGATTCAACTGACCAGTATCTCAAAAGGTCAGGTCTCCAAGGTGTTCAATGCGTGGAAACAGAATCCACAAGAGTTGTCGAAACGGCAGAATTGTGGATCAAAAACAATCAACATAGACAGGGACCGAACTCGTCTGAGACGGATTGTGCGGCAAAACCGAAGATTTATTGTGGAGCAACTGACGGCAGACTTCAATGAAGGAACATCGCAACATATCTCCTCCAGAACAATGCGCCGAGAGTTGAAGCGAATAGGGAGGGGAAATCGCATGCCAGTGAGGAAGCCCCTGGTGTCAGCAACAAACCGGAAAGTTCACCTGCAGTGGTGTAAAGAACGGTGTGACTGGACAGTAGACGACTGGAAAAAGGTGATGCGGTCGGACGAGTAACGTTACACGTTGTTTTGCACCGATGGCCAGCAGAGAATTTGGCTGCAGCCCCATTAAGTGATGGACCCCTCATGTATTGTCAACACAGTTCAAGCTGCAGGAGGAGGTGTCATGGTATGGGCCATGTTTTGTTGGTATGGCAAGGGTCCCCTGATTTTCCTTGACAGTCGGGTGAAAGCCAAAGACTACCTGAACATTGCTGCAGATCAAGTCCATCCTGCAATGGTGAGTTTGAACCCAAATGGTGACGGGTTCTTCATGGATGACAATGCTACTCTCCATCGAGCAAGAATTGTTCAGGAGTGGTTTTCTGAACATGACACAGAGTTGCAACATCTGCCGTGGCCAGCGCAAAGTCCGGATTTGAATCCGATCGAGAATGTTTGGGACATGTTGGAAACAGACATTCGTCGAAGTCATTCGCTTCCGTCTACTCTGTAGGACCTGAAGGTCTCTCTGGCGAATGCATCGTCTGCGATTACCTTACCTGCATTGCAACACCTTGTAGAGTCCATGCCAAATCGCGTATATTCTGTAATTACAGCCAAAGGAGGGTCAATACCATATTGAACGAAGGCTTCTAATTCATTGGCCGGTGTGTGAATTATAATTATATATGCTGAGATTGGTCGGCGGTCCTTAAGGAATGCTATCTATTATTGGAGCTCCCCCATTAGCGCCACCATATCAGAAGCATTCTTACAATCATTACAGGAAAATTACGTTACACCACTGAGCGTCTAAGACCGTGGACCAAAAAACACAGCACGAACCACATCATAAACACGCCACTGTTTCGTATACGATGAAGGAAGAGAACGGGAACATAAACTTCTTGGACTTCTCAATCCATAAAAACGAGATGAAAATTGGAATTCACATCTACCGGAAGCCGACCCCCACTAGTAACTTAATCAACTTTGGATCCAACCGTTCACCACAGCACAAATCCGCAGCCCTAAGGTACTATTTTCGCCGAGCGTTTTATTACCCAGTGACCGAAAAGGATATGAGAGAGGAATCCTACTCACATACGATGTCGCCAGGAGGAAGTCTTTCCCGGTTGTCGTCATCCATCAGTATTCAACGGGACAAAATGCAACTTTAATACTCAAACCGATCCTGTACCCAATCAAAAATTCGCCGCTTTCACATACACGGCCCCGAGATGTCCAGAATATCAAATATCTTCCGAGATAAAGATATCAAGGTAGCCTTTAGGACCGCGAATAAGTGTAGATACGCACTAAACACAAGAAGACGGATAGAACCTGGTGATCAATACGCGGCCTGTGGTTTATACAAACTCACACGTCCCACATGCAGAAATTTTTACATCGTTTCGAGGAAGAGGTCTTTCAAAGAAAATCTTGGACGAAGAGCGACAGAAAATCTGGTTCGCGGACCGCTTCATAAAAATGAGACATCAATTCGGACCGATGCAGGAAATCACGACTTAACCAGAACAGTTTCGAAAAAAAATTCTTGAAGTTGTTAACAAAATCGTCAACCGCCCCAATCGTCAACAGCGTTCCTCAATCCGTCGACCAGTCTCAGCATATGTAATTATAATATATGTATCAAATAAGAATCACTACTTTTATAAGAGCTTTAAATTTATCATCCTTTCATTTGTTACCTTTGTAAATCCACCGATCAGTACAGAGTGTATTTCTCCTGATTGTTGGACAAATATATATATATATGCTAGGGTAAATGTGATGAATCCGGTAATTATATATAGTAGCCGGTGATTATGTATAATAACCATTTTGTGTGGTAAATTTGATAATAGTCTTCAAATAATCACATTTTCCGGATTTTTATGTCATCGCTGTTTAATATTCGCAAGCTCTCTTGTTGCGTAACAAATGCGATTATTGTTCTTGCGTTTTCTCAGAATCGAACCGTTGCGCCATCTACAGCCAGGATTTTAAAAGTGGGCGACTATTTTGAAGGGGATTGAGAAAAACCGGGGCTTTGTTTTTTTGGGGGGGGGGGGGGGGCTAATCTTAAAAGTGTGGGCGTAATCATATTTGAACTGACCGAATTTATTATTTCCAATATGTTGTTGTATCTCTCTTTGTTGATTATTCCAAGGCTTTCGACTCCATTCCTCATAATCTCCTTCTTTTTAAGCTGTCTCACTTTTTTAATATCCGAGGCCCCCCATTAGATTGGATCATAAGTTTTCTATCAAATCGTGTTTACTCTTTAAGTTTATTTAATTTATCCTCTGATCCAGTTATTCGTAACACCGGAGTTCCCCAGGGTTCTATCCTCTCTCCCCTTTTTTTTAATTTGTTCATTAACGATCTTTCCTATATACTTTCCCCTGTATCTCTTATTATTTATGCCGATGATGCCACTCTATCACTTGCGGATTCTTCCCTCTTATCTATTGAACATAAGTTTAATACTATTCTTCATAATTTCTTCCTTTGGAACAATACAAAACACTTACAACTGAACCTTGATAAAACTACTTATATAATTTTTACCCAACATAATAAAAAATTTGACACCAATACCTTCTCGCTTAAATACAACTCTCAATATATCACACCCTCTAAGTCCTTTAAATTTTTGGGAATTTACATATCCCACAACCTATCTTGAGACACACATATTAATTCCCTTGCCTCCACCTTAAATTCGCGTCTCGGTTTATTTTCCCGTCTCCATTACCTCCCCCCCTATATCTTGTTGTTGCTTTACTACGCATTAATTCACTCCACTCTCATCTATGGTATACAATTTTGGGGATCTTCCACCAAATCTAACCTATCACGTCTTTTCCGACTCCAAAAATGGTTTCTTCGAATTCTCTTGAAACTCCGAAAACCATCCTCTGTGTCTCACTTATTTAATTATGTTGGTATTACTCCCATTCATCAACTTTACACTTTTCACCTGGCAATGTTTGTTTATAAATCTCTTAGCAATCTTTTACTTACCTCTTTACCTCATTCTCCTTTTATCCCCATCACTACTCCCGCATACAATATCCGCCATTATATTCCCTTCACTCTTCCCCGAATTAGTCGTTTTTACCAATGCAAAAGCGTTTCTACTTCAGGTCTAAGACTTTGGTCCAGCCTACCATCTGAAATCCGTTCTTCTTCTTCAACCAACAATTTTAAAATTAAACTACTGTCCCACTTGCGCAATTCTAGCTAATTTTTTTTTCCTGTTTTAACTTCCCTTATCTTTCCGCTTCTCTTTCTGTATATATTCTTTTTATAAGTTATACAGATTGTTTATTTTATTATATTCATTTTTATGTTCTAATTATATTGTTCTTATTATGTTCTCTTTTATATGTTCCACAGACTGTTTTTTTTTCTGCCCACCCAGGGGACCTAACTCGTCGGCTTTTTGCCATACTGGCTCCTGTACCCACACTGTACCCCTCTGAAATAAATAAATAAATAAATAAAATCTTAAAAGTTTGGCAGAAAAAATTTTTTTTGTCTTTCTTTTGGCTATCTCTCTTTTTGTCCCCCTCCTTCTCTACGCTTCTCTCTCTTGCTATCCTTGCTCTATTTTCCACTTATATTATATTTCTTTATTTATCTTAAATTACTTACCGATGTTGTTTTTGGTTCTTCAATTTTTTTCTCCGGCGATGGGATTCGATCCTGGGATAGTTGGATGTTTTGGTTAGCAATCAACGTCTTTACCACTGAGCTCTCAACTCGCTGAGAGCAAATGGTGTTAAACTTAAAAGCATTTCAACAATGTGATTACAAATTTTCCCGTCAGTTGGCGCACACAGCCGATAAATGAAAAGAATTTTCAAAAATCGACGGAATTTAGGAGTGTGATTGGCAATCTTATGTGTAGAAGCCTGTGTGTGGGGGAAGCTGGGAGCACTCAAACTCTAAAAAGTCCGCACCAACCAGAAGAAAAAATTTAAACTTTAATTTTTTGATCATGTTCTGTTTTTGTAGTACATTTTAGTTTTTTGTCCTAAGGGAAGGCCTGCAAAATTGTTGATGGTGGTGGCATCAGCCTCTCTTCAAGAGGGTGGGGCGGATTAGGTCAAGCGTGTGGCGTCCGGGAAGTGAAACTCCGAAAAAACAGTTTAGATATTTCCGTAATATGCCAGTTTGCGGGCTGCATTAAAGTGCTACATGGCATACCTCAGTCGGGTTCGATGTGATCCCTATAAAATTAATTACTATGATTCAAAAAATGAAACCTGAATAAAAATTTTTATTCCTCATAAATGGCAAAGAATGCTGAAGTGGTGTTAGCAAAGTCAACTGGAATTTCCAATCTGGGAAATAACTGTTTATGCTTAGAATAAGCAAAAATTTATGTTTAATGCATGATTTGCCTTCAGCAGCGAGAAAATTGGTTGTGATATTATGATATGGAGGTTGTAGTTAGGTTAATCAAGTTAAGTGATTCGCATTTCAAAACATGGTGCTCGCAGCGAATGATTACAACAAAACGCGAACCATTAGTCACCCGTATCCGGCTGGACGGAAGTAAACCTGTAAGCAAAGAGCATGGTGTGTGTCTGTTTAGTATGAAGGGTAGGTTAGATTAGGTATGGGTTTGGTTTGTATAGGTTTGGTTAAGTCAGGTTATGTTAGGTTGAGGTTAGGTTGGGTTTTGGTTAGATTAGGGTTAGGTTTAGGTTGGGTTTAGGGTAGGTTCAGATTAGGTTAGATTAGCTTTGGATTAGGTTATGTTTAGGTTAGGTTAGATTAGTTTGTTATGTTAGGTTATGTTATGGTGTGTTGGGTTAGTTTAGATTAAGGTTTGGTTTGGTTTAGTGTATGCTCAGATTAGTTTAGGATAGGTTTATAGTAAGTTTTGTTTAGGTAAGTTTAGGTTTAAATTATGTTTAGGTAAGTTTAGGTTAGATTGGGTTGTGTTGGTTTAAAGTTGTGTTAGGTTTTGGTTATGGTAAGTTTGGGTTAAGTTAGGTTATGTTTGATTACGTATGTGAGGTAAGGTTTTTTGTTCGGTTTGTTAAGTTAGACTGGTTAGGTTTTAATTAGGTTAGGTTTATGTCAGATTAAGTTTAGATCAGGCTAGGTTAGGTTAGGATTGGTTAGGTTGGGTTAGGATTCGTATTCAGACACCTGTTGTAGCGACGCTTATGATAAAAGTTCGGTTAAGTTTAGGTAAGATCAGGTTTTAGTTATGGTAATTTTTTTTGTTTGTATTAAGTTAGGTTTAGATAAGATTTGGTTAATGATTTTAAATACATGATGATATTCTTAATAAGATGATGATTACTGCGAGTGATTTCTAAAAAACACGAAACATTAGTTATGAATTGTAACAGGTCCATTCAAATTTTGCAATTTTTCAATTGTCTAATTTAAATCTCTTTTGATCTGTATTGAAATAAAATAGTTAGTCATTCTTTTTGAATTTGAGGTCATGTTCAATTTCCAGTCTTCTGTTTGAATGTGTTTTCAACGGCGGATGTGTTGCAATCTCTTCACCTGTAATGGACGAGTTTTGTATGGGTCTATTACTCACAGGATATACAGTCGCGGTGAATTTTGCAATAAGCGGATTCAGATATTAATTTTTTGTAGACTGCGAGTTTTCAATTCTAAAATTTAAAGTCGCTGTCTACCTCAGATTTCAAAAACACGATAATTATTGATAAAAAATCGATATACATGGTTATGGCAAGGCATATTAATGAGAAATATTTCATGACCAACAGTGCAAGGCAAAGTTTGTGCAACAATAGATATCAACAATGGTTTTCAACACACAATGCGCCAACACTATGCAATGATCAACAATATACAGGGTGTTTCAAAATTATGTACAATAAATTTAGTGACATATTCTTCAGGTCAAAAGAAGACGAAAATGTTCTATAGCACTTTGTCTGGAAACGATTTGTTTGCGAGTAAACCAATATCATACAGTAGAGAAGCACGGTAGTTAGCGGACGATATTTTAGCAGTTCCAGCGTTTCGACACAACACTAGGTTGAGTGGTTTGTTCCATTTAAACCTACTTTCGGGTTGTTCCATTAGTTGTGTACGGTTGTTTCCATTACTGTAGTTTCACTACTGTACATCCACTAGGAATATCAATTTCAGAACGTTTGCGTGCTTTGACATACGCATTACGATTTACGTAAAAAAAAGTCATGTACACGTATTCCAGTGCAGAATACACTGACATGCACCTAATTTATGGTCTTGCGGACGGAAATGCTGTGGAAGCAAGAAGACTCTACCA
>JAHWFO010072851.1:570941-635386 GCA_023313115.1 Rhysida immarginata
TGGGGTCATGTGAAAACGATCGTCTACAGCACAGAAGTTCCTAACATTATGGATCTGCGACAACGAATTGAAAATGCATGCCAAACCGTTCGTAATGCTGGCGACGAACTCTTCCATGACATCAGACGGTCGCTCATGCAATGAGCCGAAGCGTGCGTGCGAGCTGGTGCGGGCACTTTGAACAATTCCTGTAATTTGGAGCCACGGGTTTAGTTGGCTGTATCGCGTAAATAAATCGTTTCCAGACAAAGTGCTATAGAACATTTTCGTTTTCTTTTCACCTGAAGAATATGTCACCAAATTTATTGTACATAATTTTGAAACACCCTGTATATTAAACTTCGGGGGATTTTTTTATTATATTCTTAATCTTTTCTCGACCTAATTGTGGGTTTTTTCCTCTACTGCTCCTTTGTCAGTTTTCGTGTTTTTCCTGTTTGATGTTTGTCTTTGATTAATTAATTTCTTCATTTAAGATAATTTTCTGAATTTTTTTGAATGATATTTATATATTTTTTGTTTAATTTTATAGTTTTGTTAGTGTAGTTTTCCGTTGTCATTTTGTTCCTTTCCGTGTAGTCTTATTGTTGTGTCTCGTTCGTTTCCCGTGCTGTCTCGCGTGCTCGTGCGTCTTCGATAGTTGTCTGGATTTTCTTTTATCATGGTAGAAGCAGTCTGCTTGTGGCTTCCAACCGGGACACTCCTCCGACTTGAGGGGTAGCTTCCGGGAGTTGTGAATTAATCATTTGTTTGTTACTTTTTTATTTACTTTATAGTTTCCAGTTCTTCACGATGGCTTGAACGGATCGACCTTTCGCGCTGGCTGCCAGGTTGGCACCAGGCGCCTCTTTGTAATTGTTTTTTTTTCGAGTGCTGGATTTGCGATGCTCCTAGTTTCCAGGCTCTCCACCGTGTGACTGCCAAGCGTCGGTTATTGTGGAACGTGTCTTGCCCTTCTCTATCATTCGCTTGGAGTATCGGTTAGTCTTACCTATTCAGTGTCATCCTTTTCAACTCAACGTCTTCTTTATGAATTTCTTTTACGCCCTGATGATGATCCTCACTGTCAGCAGTGCTCAAAGTTTTCCTTATTGTCTGCTTTTCTTGCCATTGGATGAGAACTTACTTTTTGCTGGATGAAATTTGACGTCGTTCTTCTGTCGTGGTAACTTCTCACATGTTAACTTTTCCGCTTCACAGTGTGTGCGCGAACAAACGTTTCACCTCTGTTTATTTGTCTTTTTTTTCTGATTGTAATTCATTATTCTTTTTTGTATAGAATTGATATTTTCTTTATTATTCATGATAAATAGTATTTTTATTTTATTTTATTTTTTTTTTCTTTTTAGCTCCAGTTACTGTATCTTCTTTTGTTTCCCCGTTTTTTCCCGTCTCTTAATTGATCTTCACCCTATTTGTAGGTTTTGTTTCAGTGTTTTATTGTGTGTCCGGTATGACGATATGTATGAATAAGTTGAGTGTTTTCTTCTCCTTTTTCCTTTATTTTTTTTGTAGAGTTTTTCATTTCCTTACGTTGGCTTGCCTCGTACCATTTCTTGTACTTTCCCTTGTGTTTCTTATTTATATCTTTTTTTTTTTAATTTTTTTTTTATTTTATTTCCAAAAGAATGTATTGCGGCTTCCTCTTTACTCTTTAGAATTTGTGCTATTTACGACTTTTGCTGGACCTTGCGACTATTCAGTTATTTCTCTCTTCCTGTGGTGAAGTTGCCCTCTGTATTCGCCTCGTCTGCGTTCGCTTCTAGCTGTGATTCTTCTCTCCGCAGTTGCTATCCCAGTTATTTCCAGATAGTCGTCATGCACCTTTATTTTACGGATTTTGTTCTGTGATTTTTTTCTATTGTACCGTGTGTTTGAGGAGAAAAATTTATTTTTTTTAGTGAATTTTTTTTATCCGCAATAAAGGAATTTATTCATTTGGATGATTTTTGTATGGATTTTTATCAACTTAGGGGGTTTAAATGGAGATATTTCCTTGGGTTAAATTTCTTTATTCATTAGTTGCCTTCTTAATTAATTTATTTTTAATAAGAATTAGTTTAAAATTTTTAGTTTTAACGCTTACTATTAGTTAATTTTTTCCACTTTCGCCAACCCCCCTGCCACATAAAATGACAAGGTTTAGAAACAGGCAGTCACCTGATGGTGGTGCTTGGGGCTTAAAGGCTGTAAAGCCTACAAAGGGCCAATGTATGTATGTATGTATTAATCTGTGGAAGGCTCCCAGGTTTATTTTCTGGCATGTGGTTATATTATTCTTTTCAATCTAACTTCTACGCTTAGCTTTGATCTTAAAACCTTTTCTATGCTTTAAGTCCGTTAGTCTCGCGGCGGGAATTGGGTTGTATGTGTCGGAAAGCTAATTTGCTCTTTCTAGCACGTTACACTATATATACGAGGGTTGGGGCATAAGTCATGGCAACTATTTTTTTTCTTGTAGATATGCGAACGGATCACAAACGTATATGTGTCGCGTGGAAGTTCTGCAAGGCATAGTGTGTATGCAGAACAACAGATGGTCTATGATAGCTGGTAGTAGCGCAGCGAGGGCTGTGAAATCAGTCAGTAGGTGAGTGTCGTGCGAGATGGAAGTAACCCGTCTTGAGCAGCGCGCTTACATCAAAAGAGCCGTTCTCCGAGGGAGAAATGCGATGGAATGTCACTGTGAATTAGTGTAAGCCCTTAGGAATAATGCCCTATCATACAGTAGCACGGTGGGTAGGAAAGTTTCAGCAAGGACGTGTGTCAACCAGTGATGTGCAACCGTGAAGGCCATATTGCCCTGTATACTACCGTAATAAATTAGTGTGTTATGATATTTCAGTGCTATTCATTGTCCACACATGTAGTTAACACCTTGTCCTTTCGTCTGAATATGTCATTTTCCAACCGGACTGGTATCTTCTAGAAAAAAAAAAGTTGCCATGACTTTTTGTTACAAAAATGGAAGTCAGAGCGCCGTAAGAATCCGAAACTGAAAGGTCCCGAGAGGCTTCACGGCGGGGGTTCGGCACTTGGCTCAAAGAGGCGACAGGAGGAGAAGCAGCTGGAACTGGATACGGACGGATGGAAGAGAATCGAGCTGTTGGGAACGTGACAGCCAAAACGTGCGGAATCGCCCACGTAAGGAGAGAGACGATTCAACAGCGACGAACGTCGTGGGAGACGGTGTTTCGAGGAATACACGGCGGGAACAGAGATTCGATATCTCAGCAGAGCCGATATCGCTCGAGCAGCGTTCAGCGAACGACCCGGCGAGCGACGGTGTAGAGGCCACAGATGAAGAGAAAGGTAGAGGCGAGGTCTTTTCTTATTTCTCTGTGGTAGAGGCGAGGTCTTCCCGAGAACCCACGGTCGAGAGCGTGCTAAACGACTCGTACTCCATTCCGCCCACATTACGAACCAGCCCATGTTTTCAGCTATCAGCGATTGAGCTGGACTTCTGGATAGAGGAGAGCCACATCGAAGAGGGAAAGAAAATACTGGAACTTTTACGCTTCAAAGCAACAGGTATTTTTCCATCGGGCGTTAATGCTTATTTTCGAGACGGCGTCGGAAGAGTGATTGAAAGAGGTGGCGGCTGTTTTAAGCGTCATTAATCACGAGATATAACTTGTCTGTGTATATATCTTCCGTGGCATCTTGTTGAAGAACAATTTCTAGCCCGGCAACTCTGACTCTGTTGGTTTTATGTCTCTCAATAATTTTTGTGCAATGTTTAGAAGTAACGTGAATAGTTTTAAGTAACGTTCTTCAGTTTGCTTTCTTGAACAGAGGAAGTCATCGTATGGTTAAGAATTTGAAGCTCTTGTCAAAGCTTCGCTTCACGGTTTTATGCTATTAAAGATTAGTATAGACCTTTCTGACATTTTATCGCCAGCTAGTGGATGTTCTTTCGTAATATTGAATTACGCCCATTTGAATAGAATTTTTGTGAATGTTGCCGCGATTCTCTATTTCACATTGTATAAAGTTTGTAGCATTAAGAGCACGTGTGCCTTATTTGCTAATTTAAGTCTTGTATGTTTTCCATTTTAGGCTTAGATTTCTTTATTAATCTGACCTCCCGTTTTTGTTAACAAGAATTAGAATTTTTAGTAAGTCAATGCGGCCCGGTTTCTTTTGAGCCGAGCTTAGCTATTCAATTTAGCAAGTCCTTTATCATATCAACGTGCGTCCTATGTATTTTGGAATCGTACATTTTAATCAAATCCTATCGCACGTTCATTACGCAAAAACAATTGTTACCCTTTCAAGCAAAGGATGTTTTTGTTATTAGTTTAGTCCATTAATGCCCACCGTATGATATATCAATTATCGCCCCCTGGAATTAAAACCAAATACATACAATCAACAAATATAATCTGTTCATTAGATGTCACTACTATGATAGATTCAAGCCAGATTTCATTTTAGTTGTAGTTTCGATTACTGCTTTGTTTCAAATAATAACTAGGTTTTCGTGGAATGGAAAAAAGTGATTGTGTGACATTTAAGGGCCCATTACAAAATTTTAGCTGTCCATTCTTATTTAATCCAATATAATTATTTCATTATAAGGTCTCATTTAGATGCAGACATCCGTGAATACATGAATCTGTACAATCTAGGTAAATAAATCGTACTTTGAAGTGGACGTATGATATACAACCTCTGACAATTAAGTTCGGTGAATGACGTCACACCCTAATCTGTGCGAGCTTTACGCGAGTAACAATGCATGTGAATACAAGAAAAGTCATTGTTTAAGCAAGTTCAGACAGTTCACGTTTGTGCGTGCAATGGTTTAGCAGATGCTCGTTTCTTCAGTTGAAGGTGTAGCGTGCGCACGTAACTGTGGATAATGGATCAAAGAGGAACACTGCCGTAATCGTTCAACAGTATCTGGCCAACAAAAGGGTCGTATCCATAAATCATCCACCTTATTCATCAGACTTGGCACCGGCAGACTTTTTCTTGTTCCCACGCCTGAAACGGGCCTTAAAGGGACACAGATTTGCGGACATTCCAGACATTCAAGCGAATGTGACACGTGAACTTAAAGCCATCCCTAAGGAGCTTCCAGGACTTATACACCCGATCCCAAAAGTGTATTGCCTTCCAGGGTGATTATTTCGAAGGACAGTAAAGTAAATGTGGCTCTATCTGTTTTGCATTTTGTTGTGTGAACTCATTCACCGAACTTAATTGTCAGAGGTTGTATAATACGTTGGGCAATTATGAGTGCATAACTGCCTAATTAAAAATGTTTCTGCAAAATTGCCTAATTCGTTTCTTTTGTAAATCATTATCGTTTTGCATATATTATTCATGTAATAATACCTAGAATGACAGAAATTAGGAAATTACACTTGTCACGTATGTAGGTAACCTTGATTTTCAGAAAAAATGGCTTCCAAAAGATATATAACTCTGACGCTTCCGAAGATGCTGAAGAGCGTATGTGAATATTTGAAACTTTTTATATTATTTGTGCAGGAAGACGATAAGGCATGCTTCAAAAACGAGGTGTTGCATTCACACTATCTTCTAAACAAATGTATATGTACTTTTGTATAAGTAATATTGCTACTCTCGGGTTATCATCTTTTACCATCCAGTCTTTTCCAAAGCTACAAAAAATATTTGCATAGAAATATTGACGGAAGGTAACTGCTATAACAGACGGTCTACGAAAGATAAAAAAGGCACATCAGTACATTAGCCAGTTTTGGTCCAATATACAGTCAGTGACAAAAAATTAGCACCACCATCATTTTCACTGAAATTCTTTTAATGAAACAAAATTCCAAATGCTCTTTTGGAATACAGACACTTAATATCTTCAGAAACAATCTAGCTTCATAAAAATAAATTGAATGTCCACTTAGAATTTAAAAAAAAAAATTGTTTTACTCAGGTGATATTTCCGAGTGACAAAAAATTAGCATCAGCTACAAAAAAATCCTCTGAATGGTCTTAATATGTGGTGGATTTGCCTTTTTGTGAAATTACCTCAAAGATACGATTAGGCATCTTAGTAATTAATCCTTTAATCAATGAATGATCTAAATTTTCCCAAGCATCAATGATGGCACATCTCAAGTCAGAAGCATTTTTGTACTGACGATTGTTTTCATACACTTTTCGTGATAGCAACCCCCAAACATTCTTAATTGGATTCAAATCAGGTGACATAGCTGGCCATTGCAGAACAGTGATTTTTTTTTCTCAAACCACCGTGTTACAACATGTGCTTTGTGGATGGCAGCATTATCTTGCTGAAATACCCAATCATTTCCAGCCATAATTGGTCCAAAATCAGGGAAAATGTCTTTCAGCATTGACAAATACCCTTGTGCATTGATTCGTCCACTGAGAAACTTCAAGTCACAATTCTTTTGGAAACCAATTGCTCCCCAGATCATTACAGATCCACCGCCAAGCTGTCTTCGTGAAAGAACTTGTTTTTCTTTTCGCAAATCGTGAAAATAGTATGAGAATCCATCCGGTCCGTCAAGGTTGAACTTCTTTTCATCTATGAATATGACAGTTTGTCATTCTAAAGTCCAACCCATGTATTTTCTGGCAAACTGAAGTCTGTTTTCTTGATGACGGTTAGTGAGTGGTGGCTTCCTCTTGATGTGCTGTCACAGAAGATGCGGGCAGTCATGGATCACACGCTGAACGTTTCGCAGATTTGTGTCGAGCTGCAGTTCATCACGAATTTGTTTTGCTGTTTGACTCGAGTTGGATGTAGCTCTGACAATCTGACGAACTGACCTTCCATTGAGGGCACGAGGTCTTCCAGAACCCTTGTAAACTGCGTATTTCTGAGGATTTCTCAAATAGTTGGAAATAGCCTTTGGGCTTCTCTTCAAACGACGCCCAATTTCACGAATAGAGATGTTTTCTTGTTTGAAGGTATCAATTTGACCTCTTTCATACTCTGACAGCACTGAACCACGTCCCATCTTGTTGTATGTTTATTAATTAAGTTTTTCACTTGTAATAATTGCTCTTACTACTTGATAAAGTAAATATATCACCCCTACTCGAGTTAAATGGGCCTAGCTTTAGGGCGAAACCATTTTTTTGTAGCTGATGCTAATTTTTTGTCACTCAGAAATATCACCTGAGTAAAACATTTTTTTTTTCAAATTCTAAGTGGACATTCAATTTATTTTTCTGAAGCTAGATTGTTTCTGAAGATATTAAGTGTCTGTATTCCAAAAGAGCATTTGGAATTTTGTTTCATTAAAAGAATTTCAGTGAAAATGATGGTGGTGCTAATTTTTTGTCACTGACTGTACAATAAGGGTACCTTATCAACAAGCTAAAAGGCTTATACTGCATCCGAATTAGGCCAAAGGAATGGCACTGCCCATTATTTAGATCCTGATTGCACTGTGCCATTGTCAACACATGATTGCTTTCCACTGCAATGTGGAAAACATATCCTGTCTAGAATTTACTAGAAGAATTATAGTAGCACTCCAAATATCGCAGGCGGTTATATCCCTCCGAGGAACGCGTCCAAAAACCCGAAACATGTTATCTGAAATACAATTAGACAATGTTGATCACATTCTTGACAAGTTTGATACTTATCATAGATTTGGTAAATGTGGAAATATACTAAAAATCATTGTTATACAAGAGGAATGAGGCCTTGTGTACCCTGATATTTGTTTTCTATAGTACCACAATATAATTTCATGTAAAACTTATAAATTACATTGAGTTTTTGTTATAATTATAACATTATATTAAAATTACAAGTTATCTTGTTATTATAATACTTAAATTATAAGTATTCTTTTGTTCTACTAACTATTTATAAAAACAAAAAGTTACATTCCACTGTCCTTATCTGCCCAGCGTATGATACATCATACGTCAAAAAAAATTATTTATTACAAAAATATATAATTTTTGCTTATATCAGACTTTATATATCCATATTTTGACTCTATATTTTAAGTTTTATAAAAATCTGAGCAAATTTCAATTTTGGGCATTAATGGGTTAAGTAAATTCGCATATTAATTTACTTCTACTTATCTATTAGAGTATTTTTAGATTACAGTAAATTTTGCCGAGCGGTTTTTCGTTCTGTTAAAATAATTTTAGCGTTAGCAAGATTTACGCTTTAATTCGTGCACATTTATTGTATCGTCATTGTATTAATTCAGGAGTCTCCCTAATGCACGTTAAAACCCATTATGGATATTGTTACCCTTTTTAATAAAGGATGTCCATGTTATTAAATTACAATAGAATACTTTTAAGTTCTAAAGTATCTAATCAATTCTCGTTCTCTTTTGTTAAGGAATATTTTATTTCTTGATCAATTTATGTGTAATAAATCAAATTCATGGTTTTTCACTTACGTTGCTTACAATGTGTGTCTTTGATATTAAATTTCCACTGTGCTAGTTTTCTGACCGTGACACTTTTGCCCCAACCCTCGTATAAAGAAGCATGTTTGTGGGTCTGTTTGTTTGTGGGTTTGATTGTTTGCTTCTTATGCAAATCTACAGTTTTATTCAGATCTTGATGAAATTTTGCATACTTGACCTTCAAACCATGAGGAAGGTCACTGTCTACCTCAGATTTCGGAAAACTAATAATTATCGATAAAAAATCGATATTCATGGTTATGGAAGGGCATATTAATGAGAAATATCTCATGACCAACAATGTAAGGCAAAGTTTATGCAACAATAGGTATCAACAATGGTATCAACACGCAATTCACAAACACTCTGCACGGACCAACCAATATATATCTTATGACCAACAATGCAAGGCAAAGTTTGTGTAAAAATAGGCGCGTCGTATTCCATCAACAATGGTATCAACGCGCAATTCACCAATAACATTAACAACAAAATGATGATGCAATGATAAAGCAATCCTTTCCAAGAATTATAACAATGAACATAAAATGATGATGCAATTTAGATAAATTTCAATTTGTAACAATGCATAAAATTCCTGTTATTCAGGTTTTTCTTAGAAAAGAGAGTTCTTAGTACTTAACAATTTCTTGAAAATCTTTAAAAATGATCAGTAACTGGAGATAATGAAGAGTTAGCAGACTATTGAGAAAGAGTTGAAAGACGACAGTAGAAGCACTCCTTTAGCTCCGTGCTGTATTGAGCAAATGAGAAGCAAGTAAATAGAATCGGCGACTGCTAGCTACACAAAGTGATGAATGTCCAAGTTTTGCTTCATCACATCGAGAGAAGAGTGGAAATTGCAACAACATCAAGTGTACATCTGAAGTATGATTACGTGAGTAAGAAATTATTGGATAGGTTCATCATTGTGAGCCTTTAAATTTTTTTTTTTCGAATTTTCATTAGGAATTTTTAGTGTATTAATTCTAAGCATTTTTATGTGTTTATTTTTAAAATATTGCAAAATTTAAGTATAAAGAAGGGCTCTTTCTTTATACTTAATTACGATTATCCACATACCTCATTATTCTTGGTTTCAATTGTGGACATTTGCCCTTGTTTTACTTTCTCGGACAATTGCAACAGTTATACTTTTTTGTATAATTTTGATTTACTAGAATTATCATTGCAAAATTTAATTTAAGATTTTGAGATTGTTCTGTTTACCTACAAGTGTAATTATCCCAGCCAACGCCGGGTACCTCAATAAAACTGTAGATTTGTATAAAAAAACAAACCCACAAACAAACATCCTTCTTCTTTTTATATATATAGAGAAGGATGTTTGTTTGCGGGTTTGTTTGTTTGTTTCTTATGCAAATCTACAGTTTTATTCCGATCTTGATGAAATTTTGCATACTTGACCTTCAAAGCATGAGGGAGGTCACTGTCTACTTCAGATTTCGAAAAAATCGATATTCATGGTTATGGCAAGGCATATTAATGAGAAATATCTCATGACCAACAATGGAAGGCAAGGTTTGTGCAACAATACTTATAAACAATGGTATCAACACGCAATTCACAAATAGTCTGCACGGACCAACAATATATATCTCATGACCAACAATGTACGGAAAAATTTCTGCAACAATAGGTATTAACAAAGGTGTCAACACGCAATGCACCAACACTATGCAAGGATCAACAATATATGTCTCATAACCAACAATGCAAGGCAAAGTTTGTGCAATATAGAATTCAATGCATAGAATACTTGTTATTCAGGCTTTTCTTAGTACTTAATTTCTTGAAAATCTTTAAAAATGATCAGTAACTGGAGATAATGGAAAGTTAGCAGACTATTGAGAAAGAGTGGAAACACGAGAGAGAAAGCAATCCTTTAGCTCCGTGCTGTATTAAGCAAATGGTAATTAGAAGAATCGGCGACTGCTAAACTACACAAAGAGATGAATGGCCAAGTTTTTGCAACAACATCAAGGGGAACATCTAAAGTAAGATTACGTGATTAAGAAATTATTTAGGTTAGCAGCGGCATACATGGAGAGGTTTATCCATTGTGAGCATTTAAAATTTTTTTCCGAGTTTTCATTATGAATTTTTACTGTATTAATTCTAAGCGTTTTCATGTGTTTATTTTTAAGATATTGCAAAATTTAATCATAAAAACAGCCCGAGCCACGCGCGGGTTTATCACCTAGCTTATTTGGTACCATATCAAACCAAACAATTCATAAAAATGCATTTTTACTATATTCTGTTGGAATGTGTATATTTTGGAAATTGAGATGTTGATAATGCGATGACTGAGCATTGGTTTCCAAGAATTATTAATAATGAGCATAAAATGATGATGCAATGACAGAACATTAATAAGGCAGCGTCTATTGTTGATGCAAAGGAGACATGCGTGCCTCCCTTGAGTTCTATATCAAACGTCCAGACGACTGGCAAAAAGTTATGTGCCTGGAAAGGAAAGAGAAAGAACGAGTATTGGTCAGAGAAGCTCTGCAACTAAAATAGAAAACGCTATACGGGCATTATAAACATCTGAGCAACGGGAGTGTCGAATAAAGCAAAAAAAACTTTGGTCCCGGTATATCACCTAGAATTCTTGTTTTTCGTATTTTTTCTTAGAATGGATAGTCCCTTTGCTCTGTGTTGTACTGATTGAGTTATTATTTAACCAATTGTGAGTTATAATTTAATTTTCTGAGATTGTTCTTTTTACCTACAAGTGTAATTATCCCGGGCAACGCCTATGTACCTCTGCTAGTCGAAATATAAGGGTCGTACAAATGAAAACGAAAATTATTTATTTTATCCAAAGTGTATACAAGGAATTTAAAAATACGTTAAGGCATTTATCCCACTGTGTAACAAGGTGTGTAATTCCTTTATGGAAGAAGTCTTTCGGTTGCGTGTGGAACCATTCCAAAACCTCTTACTTCACTTCATCGTCCGACTGAAACCTGCGGCCTTTCAGATGTTTCTTGAGATCCCCAAACACGTGAAAGTCACATGGGGATAAGGTGGATGCTGCATTGCTTCCCAGTTGAACGTTTTGATGAGGTCTACCACTTTTTGGAGGTCTAGCACTCCAACTGTAAGAATTCCAGGACGCTTGCATTTGTTGGTCGCGCGCAATGCCTTCAATGTTTCCCCATATCGTGCTGCGCTAACTGTGGTGCCTTTTTTAAGGAAGTCCAGTAAAATCGGGCCTTTGCGATCAAAAAACACGGTCAACATCACCTTCTCCGTGCTGTTTGCGACTGCTTTTGATCTTTTCGGAGGTGGTGACCCATAATGCTTCCACTGACGACTTTGACGTTTACTTTCGGGCTGGAAATGAAAGCACCAAGTTTCGTCCCCTGTACCAATTCTGTCGAGAAAACTCTCTCCTTCTTGTTCATAGCGAGTCAAATGTAGCAGGGACATGGCTATTCGAACTCCACGTTGTTGTGATGTCAAATGATGCGGGACCCATTATGCACAGATTTTTCTGTAGTGCAGATGTTCCTGATAATGTAGTAAACAGTTCCACTACTAAGGCCGGATTTAGCAACCACAACATAAATTTTCTTCTGTTTTCCTTTAAGACAGCGTCAATTTTGGCTTTGGAATCATCCGTGATGGCGCGGTTTGCTTGTCCAGGTCGTTGATCATCTTGCTCCATGCCCAAACACGAGTGAAGGTTAGGCAGTTATTTCCATAGACGTTCTGCATACGACGATGAATTTCAGCAACTGAAATTCCTTCATATGTCAAAAACGACTTACTGCTCTCTGTTCCTGTTTAGTTGACTATTTTGTTGTTTGGACGAAGCGATCACTCGCAGAGCTTCGAAGCGCGAGCTTATCGTTCTTTCTCACGTGATGCAACACTTGCAACCTATTGTTCATTCTGTACGTGGAATTTCGCAATTGTTGAAACAAAAAATTACGATCCTACAAGTCGTATTTTTCCCCACACAGTTTTCATTTGTACGACCCTTATATATACAACAATAACTTCAATTTAACAACTCTTTTTGGCAGTGGATGTACATGACAGTTTGTGTCTGTGTGCTCTGCAATCCCAATAATCTGAGTGGGGCTATTCACTACTTGCTAATCTGTTGTTGCAATTGCAATCTGCTCTCGATGTCTTGAAGCAAAACTTCGCCATCCATCACTTTGTGTGGTCTAGCAGTCGCCGTTTCTTCCGTTGACACTCTCACCATTTGCTTAGTTGAAGCAGTATGCTGGCACCGAGCGAAAGCACTGCTTTTTCTGTCGCTTTTACACTCTTTATCAATAGTCTGCTATCTCTCCATTATTTCCAGTTATTTTTCATTTTCAAAGATTTTCAAGAAAATGTTAAGTTATAAGAACTGTAAATTCTTAGAAAAGCCCGAACAACAAGAATTCTATGCATTGTTACAAATTAAAACAAAGCACAGAATTTATAAAGCACAAACTTTGCCTTGGATTATTGGTCATTATATATATTGTTAGTCCGTGCATAGTGTTGGTGAATTGCGTGTCGATACCATCGTTGATACCTATTACTGCAAAAACTTATGATACCTTTTATTATAAATATGCCCTGCCATCATCATGAATATCGATTATTATTGATAATAATTAATTTTTCGAAATCTAAAGAGAACAGTGATCTTCCTCTTGCTTGAAGATCAAATGTACAAAATTTCATCAAGATCAAAATAGAACTGTAAATTTGCATAAGAAACAAACAAACAAACAAACCCACCCACCCACAAAGTTCTTCAAATTATGGCAATTTCTCCATTTTACAGTTGGGTAAAACTTCAATACCGTATTTCCTAATCAATTTATCCTATCTCAGTGGCTGGAAGCATTAATGTGCAGTTTTTATCCATCTCAAGACTATCGAGTTGCGTGTTCGAATCCCCCTAGGATCATGGATGTTTGTATTTATGCTGCATAAATATACTGAAGCAAGGTAAAACTTCGCATTTAAACCTCCCAAGACTATCAGTAAACAATCATGTAGACACGAAATATTTTAATAATCGATACAGCTGTCTTGAGAAATACTTCCTCATTGGAAATCAGTAAGTACACTCACTCACCAAAAGACATAGCACACCCCTCTAATCAGGTTCCCTGTCCGTAATGAGACAGACCCGCTGCTTCCATTCTGAGAATATAGGTGCATAGGACTCCTTGATGTCACACAATCATTGTAAGCAAAACTAGCTGCAGATATGGCAGCATACCAAGAGCTATCCGCATTTGAACAGGGAATGATTGTTGGTGTCAGACGGATGGGTGCCTCAATATCAGATGTAGCCACCGCCCTGCAATTTTCCCGCACAAGCGCTGCAAAGGTCTATCGAGAGTACACCCAACGAGGGGTTACAACCCATGTCGGACAGCGGATGGGCCGCCCACGTCTGATTGATGCCAGAGGTGTTCGCCAGGTCACCCGGCTTGCAACTGCTGAGCGAAGGGCGACAGCGCGCCAAATGACCATGCGGTACAACCAGGGACGTTCCACAACTGTGTCCGTGACAAAAATTCGGCAAACCCTTGGCTTTGGGAGCAGGAGGCCACGACGGGTGCCACTCTTGACAGCTGCCATCGTCGGCAACGCCTAGCCTGGCCCAACCAACATCTACAATTGACCGCTCAGGAACGGCGAAGGGTTGCCTGGTCCGACGAGTCAAGGTTTCAGTTGTATCGGGCCGATGTCGTGTCCGTGCCTGGCGTGGACCACATGGGGACCACTCAGGCAGGTGGAGGCTCCATACTGGTCTGGGATGTTTTCTCGTGCCATGCAATTGGTCCATTAGTGCATCTGAAATCCACTCTGCGTGCTACTTACCACGTCGATCTGCTTGAGAACTACCTGTACCCCTTCATGAACTGTTTTTACCCGGCGGGCGAAGGCAACTTCCAGCAAGATAATGCTCCTCCACACACGGCCCTTGTGACACGGCAGTGGCTGGAAGAACATGCTACCGACTTCACGACAATGATTTGGCCTCCACGTTCCCTAGATTGCAATCCCATTGAACATTTGTAGGGCGTCATCGAACGATCTGTCAGGTCGTCAGCAACACAACTGGTAAATGCAGCATCGTTATGGAGTGCAGTGGAGGCGGAATGGCTTGCAGTGCCTGTGGATGTGTTTCGGGGACTGGTAGGCTCTCTTCGACGACCGGTCGCCGCCGTTATCCGGGCCAGAGAGGGCCCAACACGTTATTAGGCAGGTGTATCATGACTTTTGGTGAGTGAGTGTATAAATTTAATTACAATACAATCAGCCGTATGCTTTGCTCCAATAATAAAAATAAATTAAATTTTTTGGTTAAGTTTTATAAAATAATAAATAAAAGGCATATAATTTTACCTGTCTGGTCTCATTTCGCAAATCAATATAATACATGCCGAACTGGGTTACAGCTGCAGCTATGGTTCCTCTAAATTCGTGACTTCCTAAAGAGAGAAATATGTTGCAATATACGTATTTCTTGTATATTATGTAAAAATTAGTGAGTTTTATCATAATATATACAGGATGTTTGGGGTATTTGAGGGCATGTGATCAAGCGCCTGCAGTTTTGTGTGATAGATGATTAGCTAACGCAAGAAATGAAAAGAAACGCCTGATCATTGCACTGCACGCATAGCACAGCGATGTTGAAATTGCAACATTTTTCAAATTCGCCAGGTCATCTGTGACTGTTGATGCTTGCAAAATAAGAAAATGCGAAATTTTGTTTCTTTCAAAATCAACAGCGAAAACAAAAAATATGAGCACACATAGCCATACAAAAACTCTATTGTTAAAACGGTGTATGTGTGTGTGTTTATTAATGCGCTTGACGGAACGTCTTTCATCCACTAATCAGCAATAAGCATGCGGCACTAACTTATTATTTTATAACAAAGTTTTTATACTGTTTCTGTATCCCTCTTCAATATCAAGAAGTTGAGACGGCTTTCCAAACACAAATTGACTTTATTTTAAAATGATATTGAAGTAAGACTGAAGATGATAAAACGTTTTATGTTTATTCATAGAAATGACTGTAAAGAGGCCAAATAAAATTACTAAAAATTAAAGAATAGATCTGGTTTAAAACAGATAACAAATGCATAAAACGTTGATATTAACAATGATAATTTACAAATTACAGATGAGCATGTTCTTTAAAATAAATCAAAAGAATTTATATAAATAATTGAAATTATTTCATCAATTGCAATAATGAGTTTCAGGCTACAGGGTGAAAAGCAAATTTTCAACGAATCTGCAGAAAATTACACAGTTACACCGCCATCTGAGATTATAGAAGGAATCAACGGGGTTTAAAGAAACACAGGTTTTAAGTTTAAACAAAACTTGCTTTCCATACAAAGATTTTAACAAAGGTAAAATCTAAAATAAAGAATCAGTTTCTGTACTGTTGCTTAATATGCATAGTTGATACAGAAAGTAAATACATTTTCAATGCTTGAATTAAGTTTTATCAAACAAGCAAAAGTTTAATATATAATCATTCATGAGAAGAGTGAATTCACTGTGGATAATGACATGTTGAAAAGAAACCAAAACCTCTTGTCCATAATGATTTCATTACGTGAATACGTATTTAGGTCTCAAGGTATTTCGGTTTGCCTAATAAAGCCTTTGTGGACAAGAGGTTTTGGTTTCTTCTCATTATAATCATTTATATTGAAACATAAAATTTCGAAAGGTTACAAATTACCGAAATAATGACTACACAGCCGAGAGTTTGCAGTCATTAAGGTTTAATAATTTGGACATTAGTTTTCAGTTATTTTTTTTCATCCGTAACAGCAGACAGATTTTCTTATCAGAAATTATATTGTGGACCCAAACGTGAGGGGGTGGACTTCAAAAGCCAACGTCAGACAAACTGGTCCTCGCGAGTGGCTCCAGAGTAGTTGTGACTCGCTTAAGTTGGAATGGTCTGGGAAATGTCTTCCTGGCATGCGTTGGGTCCGTTAGTACGTGTTAAACAACATCTGGATGGCACAGCATAACTCCGTATCGTCGCCGATCAAGTCCACCCTATCAAGTTGATGGCGTATACCAATGGAGATGGCTACTTCCAGCAAGACAATGCGCCATGCCACAGAGCTCGTATTGTGCAGGAGTGGTCCTAGGAACACGAGGGGGATTTCACCTTACTTCGGTGGTCCCCACAATCCCCAGATCTCACTCCAGTTGAGCATTTGTGGCATGAAGTCGAACGAACCTTCAGTGGGCTGGATCCACCACCGTCCAATCTAGCACAATTAGACAGTGCTATCCATCAGGCATGGTGTCAGAATCCTCCCACCACCTTCCAACATCTCGTGGAATCAATGCCACAAAGAATCACCGCAGTATTAAAGGCAAAAGGTGGCGCAACGAGATACTGACAGGGTGGTCATAATAATATGCTCACTCAGTGTACACTACCTTATCAAAAGTCATAGAACAACCCTGATTTGAATGAAAATGAGACATTCCTTGGCAATTTCACTGTTGGCATTCTTCCCAGCACTACGTATGGGTTCTCATCAACGTAGGGAGAAAAGTCAATCCCATAAAATCAATGGTGATCGCTCTAAGTCGAAAAGAACGTTTCCTCGCAACATGTCGCGTCAGTACGCAGACTGAGGAATTAACGTAGGTCTATGGCCAAATCCAAGATCAATGTAGCAAAATAAAAACAACGAGAAGCAACATAATTCCAACATGTCATTGTCGTTGCTATTAATTACAAAGGCGGAGGCTGACTCAAAGCGAAGCCGACGCGATATAATCAAGCCGTGGCACTGATTTTGTGATGTCATGCAAACAGATTGATTTTGTGACGTCTTGCAAAAATAAATTTAAGAACAAAATAAGGATATTTAAAATTTAAGTAAAATGATTTATTAAAAAAGTAAATGACCCATGTTTGGCATTAATGCATTTTATTCTACTGTATTTACTTAGTTATCTAAAATACAAAATTCATATTTAAAATACGTCACGAAAACCAATGGGATCTCAACAATGCCAAGTGATGTAGTGAAAAAGCTTTGTATAGATCGCGTCGGCTTCGTTCAAAAGCCCCTTTACAAAATCACTTTGTCAGAACTTCAGCGCAATCCATGACAATGTCGACACGCGGAGCGGAACACGGCCAAGAAGCTCGAAAAACAAGCTTGGAACATTTCCATGCTTCACTGCACGTCTCATAACAATCGTTACCACGCAGACAACAAAAACAAATTTCGCGCATTATTTTAAACTATCGACTTTAACGAAAAAGTGCAACAACAATTATGAAATCAACATTCGCAACCGTTGTTGCTGCATCACAGAGAAATAAAAACAAAGTAAAATCAACAAGAATAGCAAGAAACCACTAATCCACATCAAAATTTTAGTCGAACGGATGCGCATTTCGGCAGCCAAGCGTATACAAGAACTTGATCTGGACAGAGTTCTGTTCAGATAAGTAGAAGAATTACAGAGTCGTATTTATAGTGAGACAAAGGTAGATACAATCTAATTGCAAAGTATAAGAAGTGTTCAAAAAGAAACGATCCGGAGGCCTAGGAACAGAAACCAGTACCTGTATGTCAGAAGTATTGGCCCTGACTGTTGAGGCATTTGTCCCAATGCGACACATGGTGGTGAATGGCTGTCTCCTAAAATTCCCGGGGCTGTGTTGTGAACCAGTTGCGCACGTACTGCTTGACGTCGTCGTCCGAGGTGAATCGTTTGCCCCTCAAAGCCTTTTTTACGGGACCAAAAATGGCGTAATCGCAGGGAGAGTGATCTGGACTCTATGGAGGGTGACCGAGAACCTCCCACTTGAATTTCTACAAGACGTGATTATATTGGCCGTTTGAGGTCTTGCATTGTCGTGGAGCAGAAGGACCCCACGGGTGAACTTGCCTGGTCGTTTCGATTTGATTGCTTGGCGAAGGGTGGTCAAGGTTTGCGAGTAACGCTGGGCATTCACTGTTGTCGCGGGCTGCAGGAAGTCTATCAAAAGGGGACCGTCTTGGTCAAAGAAGAACGTCAGCTTAACCTTTCCTGCACTTGTGTGGATTACCTGGGATTTTTTTGGTGGTGGTGACCTTGGATGCTTCCACTGGAGACTTTGTCATTTAGATTCTAGTTCGAAGTGATGACACCAAGACTCATCTCCAGCCGCCACTCGTACCAGGTACTCATTCCCTTCCCTGGAATAGCGTTGCAGATGATCAAGGCAGTAGGCCATTCGACATGCTTCCTGTTGTGGTTGAAGACTGTGGGGCACGCATTGGGCGCACACTTTGTGCCAGTTCAGTCTTTCTGTTATGATGGTGTGAACGCTTCCGACACTCAATCCGACCTCGGCCAGGAAACACCAGGGGGGGGGGGCAAACGCACTACTCACTAAAAGTCTGATTGGAGAGGCTGTTGGAACTGGAGCCGGTTACATGGCTCCAGAGGGACACCCTTAGATCTTAACACAGGCAGGGTACCCAGGCGCACATTCTATAGGAGTACGGGCAGCGCTCAAGGGCTGCCACACCTATGTAAACGCCTCAAAGAGTGGCCCGTTCGCCCACCGGTGGGCCATCGATATCGAGGGGAAAGGTGAAGAGGTACCAGATGTTATTCGTACTCCCTTTGATGACCTTACAGAGACGCTGTGATGATGAATAACGTCTCCGGAACGTAGCTGGGCCATGCCGATGCCATTCGAGATGAAGGAAGGACTTAAGATGGATGGCACCCCTCCTCCAGCTGGCTGAGGCTGGCAGATAGATACCAGCAGATCGTTGCTGACGAGCCAACCAAAGCCCTCTGTTCATAAAGGCGATGGAAGTGGCTAGATCCAGCTTATACGCAGCACCGGTGGAGCAGTCCATCAGAAATCGCACTGACTGGATGGAAAAGTCAACCAGACCAAAGTGTGATGAAAGGCGATCCCAGATGGACCGAGCGAACGGACACTCGAAGAAAACATGATCGACGGATTCAGGAGACCCACAAAACAGGCAACCAGCAGAATCCACTACTCTGCACTGATGTAAACGCTGGAGAGTATAGAAACCATGGTGCAGCAGACGCCACTGGAAATTAAACACATTCCTCACGAAGGCGAAGGACTTGATGGCCTTCAAGATGGCTGACCATGGATATGGGGGTGCCAGCGCACGATGTCAGAAGACGCATCCCGGTCGGCCTGCTGGAAGAACCAAGAAAGATGAAGGCTCCCCCAGTCTTGTGGGTCTACCTGACGTAGGTCAAGAACAAAGGTGCCAGGTCTCGCTGGATACGGTTGTAGAACCCAGGAGACCGTAGATTGATAGTCACTGGCAGCGAAGTCGGAACTGGTAGCCCATTCACCTTGAAGAAGAAACGCAGGTGCAGGAACAGAAAATTGGCCCAGATGGGAGGGGGACGGAGGAAGACCCGGATCAGAGCAGCCGTTCTAGCCGCAACTAGGTAGCGCCGGATGTTAGGCAGACCTGGGCCTCCTCCATCAAAGGGGGTAAACAGCAGTTCCGCACGAACTGGATGACCGACTGCCGCGTATCCCCAAATACAGTCCACAACTGCACCATGCACTTTCTTTAAGATTTGAGAAGCTGGTAAGGCAAATAGGCATTTGGACGTTAATATGGGAAAAAATGTGCGTCTTGATAAATCTCACCTTGACAAACATCGAGGTGGAAAAACGAAAGTTCTTGCCAAGGCAAGACAAACACTTATCAATAACATACTGCCAGTGGCGAGAGTCCATATCGGGTAAAAAAGAGAAGACATATCCCAGCACTGTAATTTGCTCACACCACGTTATTTGGAAGGCTTGAAGATAGTCCACCGTCCACTTCCCAATAGCGATGCCTTTAGACTTGACGAGATTGATGGAACTTCCCGTCGAAGTGCTAAAGAGATCCAAAGATTCTTTATAGATGCCCAGGGAATATGCATCCGAAGCAAACAATACATCATCGGCGTATGCCAGCGTACGAATGTTGATGGAAGCAGCTGGCAAATCATACCCCTGGACATCTGGGTGGCGATTAAGAAATTGTAATAATGGCTCCAAGTAGAATATATATAAGAGGGGAGAGATGCGACACCCTTGCCTGACGCCTATAGACAGTTCGAAGAAAAGTGCCACGTCTGAGATACAGTGCTGAGATAATCGTAGCAAATTTCCGAAGATGGAGATGGTGAAACACACGAAAAAAAAACTCGTGATTCACCTTGTCAAAAGCCTTTTCCTGGTCAAGACTTAGCACGGGGAGAGTCTGACGGCGCACACGCGCTTCCTCCATAACACACTTGATGGTAATGATGTTGTCGGTCATCCAGCGAGATGGAATGGAGCAGGATTGTCCCGGATCAAAGAACTCATCGGCGAAGCATTTGAGCCGTTGTTGGAGCACACCAGTGAAGACCTTATAATCTGTGTTGAGTAGAGTAATAGGCCTCCACTGGGTAACAAGTTCAGGATTCGGTACTTTGGGGAGTAAGATGATTTTCCCCGCGGTAAAGTCCGACGTGATGGAGGAAGGGTCCTTGAGGATCGAATTGAACACTTGCACCGAATTCGTTCCAAGTCGCATTATAGAACGAATACGGGATGCCGTCTAATCCAGGACTGCATTGGTGACGGCCATCCATCGATAGAAACTTCTTGACTTCATCTTCGGAAAAGGGACGGGTAATTGACAGGTCTGCGTCAGCAGTGAAAGGTCTAAGTGCCTCGATCCATTTCATCGTGGCGTTGGATGGAACGACAGGGTAGCCAAAGAATGATGAAAAATGAGAGTGAAAAACCGACAAGATGTCAGCATCGGTCTCCACTGTCCCATTCTGCACCACCAAACGATGGCACCTCTTCTTATTGGCGCGACGCCTCTCTTCAGCGAACACAGCTGACGACATATTCCGGACGTCAGATCCCCAGGACAGTTTGGCCCTGAGAGCTGCTCCGGCGGCCCTGCGGATCATTAGAGCGTTGATCGCGCTCTTCACCTGGCGGATGTCATCAGTGTACTCCCCCTTCGGGATGGAACAGCGGAGGAGGCGCAGGATTTCTTGTAGCATGAGGAGATGGCGCCGATTGCTTCTAGCAGCGTCACACCCAATCTTTCTGAAGAAATGTCGGATCTTGGATTTAAAAGAGAGCCACAAAGCAAGCGACGGAGGCAGGTTGTGGAGATGTTTTTCCACAAACCGAACGAACATTCCCTTGTATTTATCGATGTCAAGCAGAGAAACGTTCAGAAACCAATTGTTCGAAGCAGAGCCTGCAGAGGAGGCTGGAAATGGAGAGTTCCAGGACCACTTGATGGCACTGTGGTCAGAGAACGAGCATGGAATGACCTCCATGGAACCCGGAGCACCAGAGAAAGTGGCGTCTACGAGAAAAAGGTCCAGCCTCGAAGACACAGAGGGCCCTTGATGAAAGGTGGACCCACACTGGCTGGAATGAGAAGAGGACGCCCACAGATCGAAAAGAGCATTCCGCTGGCACAACTGGTAGACCCACCCGGACGAAAAGATGTCGTTCTCATCCGGACAGCAATTGAAATCCCCAGCCACCACTATAGGCAAGGACGAGCGCAGATAAAAGTCAAGGTCCTCGAAGAATGTCCGTTTCTCTGCTGATACACACGGGGCATACACATTAAGCAATCGGAATTTGAAACCAGATAACAGGAGGTCCAAAGAAATTACCCTGCACTCACAGTCAAAGACACAGTTCGACGCCACAATGGAGGGGTTGAAGATGATGGAGGCAACCCCTTTGCCCATGTGGCGAAGATGAATTGAGGAAGAACTGCGCAGATGGAGATTGACTGCGAAGGCCAGGGAGGTTAGCCAGCTGTTGCGACGCAGCAAGCTTCACCTCTTGAAAAAGAAGAACATCTGGCCTGTACATGGCAACGAATGATGACAAAACCGATTGCTTGAAGGACGAACCAAGGGAACGAACGTTTAGGGAAAAGACCTTCACTGCGAATTTAAGCTGACGGGGGCTGACCTGTATCTGAAGGAGACTTGAGCCCCACGTATGAAGGAGGAAGCTCAAATGTCTTCCGTCTAGAGGAGCGAGCAAGTCCTGAACAGGAAGAGGGGCTGCGATGATGACGGTCTACGCAGCTGTCTCGTTCAGATGAAGAAGACACAGAAATTCCGTCCCTCTTACTACGATGATGTCGGGCTTTTTTCTTGCGAGGGCTTTTAAGCTTCGCAAGAAGATCCCGCTGAGCAGACGCTGATGGCTTGGAAGTCCAGCAGAAGATGAAATTTTCCAGGCGTGAACGCACAGACGATTCGAAGAGCCTGCGATGCCGATGAAAGAGTAGGTGGAGGACACACCGACTCGGAACACAACGAATCGTCTAAGATGACTTCTGCAGAGTGGCAGTCCTCCACCATCGGGGAAGCATCAGACGAAGGTGGACGAGAAGGGATCGTCTCTTGAACCACACGAGGCCGAGGAAGGGGAGGCGGCATCTCCTTCCCAGGAGTCGTAGGAAGAGGCGACGATGGTGGGGCCGTCTTCGATTTCCTTGGGGAAGTAGGAGCCGACGATGGTGGGGCCGCCTTCGATATCCTCGGTGAAGGAGGAAGCGACGATAATGAGGCCGCTCTCGATTTCCTCGATGAAGGAGGCGTCGATGGCGGGGTCGCCTTCGATATCCTCGGTGTAGGACGTGGCATATTCCCTCTGCTAGGCTCAGTTGACTTGGCTGGTGAAGTCATCATTGCTGGTTGCCGGGACGACATCCCTCGAGGCGGTGGCGTTGGAGCTGCTGGTGGTGCACCTGTCCTCTCCGGGCACTGGCGATATTTGCCCACAATTTTCTTACCGAAGTCACTCTTCTTCAGGTGAGGACAGTCCTTCCTGATGTGGGAGGACTTCTTGCAGTACCAACAGCACTGCCTCTGGCCCTTGTGGAACACGAAGACACGTTCTCCGTGCAACACAAGGGAGTCAGGGATGTCTTTCTGAAGGCGCATGTCCAACAAAATGTCACCATTTTTCTGCAGGGGGGAATCGGAGTGCTCTGGGTAGAACACTCGTAGCACCTCCCCGTAGTCGGACATGTAGTCCTTCAGATATGATTCCGCCATCAGCGGCGAAGCACCCCGGACATGGACGGTGAGATGTCCGAGATCTGCGTGAAACAAGTGGATAGTAGTCTGACCAACTTTGACGTGGTCAGATTCTACTATCCGCTCAGCAACATTTCGGTTCCTGCAAAGCATCCTCCACTCCGTGGAGGAAAGCTTTTGCAGGACCGAAACAGCGGGAAAACCCGACGGAAGCACAGGGGGTATGCAAGTACGGGCATACAACCCCTTCATGAATGCGCCGGCGGTAAACGGACCGTCGGCGATCCTCATCACCATGCGTTCCATGGTGATGATGGAAAAAAGTCAAAGATTTTGAAAAGGGAGAAGAAGACCTCCCCCAGGAAGCACCAGGGGGGGGGGGGGGGAACCCCACTACTCAAAAAAAAATCTGGTTGGCGAGGTTTCGAGCGGCGAGAAGATCATCCACTTTTCTCTCTGCCTGGCCTTTGTCTTCACCTTTTATTCGGGCTTGGAGGATTCTGTGTCGAGTTTGCGCACTTCATCCTCCAATCCCGAGGCTCAGACTTCTTCTTCTTTCTCCAATCCCGCGGCTCTGTATTTTTCGCTCCTGACGGGGTCGGTCGACTATGGTCGGGGGTGTTCTTTCTTTCTCTTTCTTTTTTCCTTGCAAAAACATTTTTTGAATTTTTTCTTCTTCGGGGATTTGACAATATCCCGCTGCCGAACCCGCGTGAAAATCCTCAATTTTCGATTGCGGTTTTTCCTTTCCATTCTTCTTTTTTCCTGCAAAACTAGAATTTTTCTTCTTAGTTTTTATGTTACTAACTTCTATTTTTTTTTCTTCCTTCCGTGTATCTTGTCTTTTTATCATTCCTTCTTTGCTTTGAGAATTTCTTTACCAGCTGCCGACATCGGTGCAAATTCTTTTCTGTCTCCCAAGTCGGTTTTACATATCCTACCCACTTGACCAGGAATTTTCGATGAGGGGCCTTGCCTTTTACGTCCAAGATGTCTTGTACCCGGTACACGTCAGGAAATTCCTTATCCCTGATGGGCCCTGGTGGTTGCTTGTTCTCCTGTTTTTTCCTCGGGAAAAATTTCCTTAGAAACGAGACAAGCAGCTGCGGCGGAATTTGCAGCGGAATTTCCTTTTTTCTTCGCGGCGGAATTTGCAGCTGCGCTGTTACCTCATTTATTACCTTTTTTATTTTAAAAGGTCCTACATATTTGGGGTATAGTTTCCTTCCTACTGTGCCCCTTTGCTTTACACTTCGCTTAGCTACCACCATAACTCTTTCACCCTCTTTTAATTTCCACATCGTTCGCTTCCGATTATAACACTTTTCGTATTTTGCGTTTGCTTTCTTTATATTCCTCCAGGCTTGCTGTAATAGTAATTTTAACTTATTTTTAAACTCTTTTTCAGACTCAGCCTCATTCGCTACCCCACCTTTTATATTCGGTAATCTCATTTCTCTTCCGAGATCCATCAGAATCAGCGGATGGCTTCTGATTTGTTTGAGTTTAGGGCTATCTCGGCGGATGTCAGATATTCACTGTTTACGTAGTTCCGGATTATCTGTATGGCAGACCGATTTATCCTTTCGGCTGTCCGTCAGTCTGGGGATGATAAGCACTGGAATAATGGTGCTTTATTTTCAACAACTTAAAAATCTCCTTCCATACTCGTGACGTGAACCTAACGTCTCTGTCTGAGATTATGGCGGCGGGAAATCCGTGAATTTTAAAAATATTGTCCACTAGCACCTTAGCTGTTTCCTCTGCCGATATCGTGGTGCGGCAGGGTAGCAACCGCACCCTTTTTGACAACCGGTCGGTCACCGTTAAAGGGCGTCATACCCATTCTTTGTGACTGGCATCGGCGCCACGAAGTCCATCGTGAACACCTCCCATCGTTCCTTAGGAATAGGCAGAGGTTTAAAGTGCCCGTAAGGCCGCGTGCGAAGCACCTTATCTTCTTGACATGTGACACACGATTTAACATATTCTGAAATGTCTTTCCTCATATTGGTCCAGAAATAGTTTCGAGATACGTTATACAATGTTTTTTGATAGCCAAGGTGCCCCCTAATCGGAATATCATGAGATTCTCTCAAAATTTCATTAATAATACTTGTCTCCTTAGGGACTAATAACTATTTTCGCCCTTTAATATTTCTATACCATAGGCCTTCCTCTTCGCGCATCGATGGTGGTGGATTTCTTCTTAACTCTACGAACTGTTTGTCCCGCTCCATAGCTCTCTTAATTCTATTTTCCCATCTTTTACTTTCGCTATCTGCTTCTGATACTAATACTTCAATGCCTTCATCATTTTTACTGCTATTCCCCTTTTGATTTCCTTTACTTAGATACTCTTCGACCCAACTCATGGCATCTTTTAATCTTTGGAAGTTCTGATTATCCATTAATTTCTTTATGCTTACACCAAAATTACCATTGAAGGTCTTCACTTTCTCTTTTTCGGCCCATCCTACTACATTATCAGCCAACACCTTAAAAATAGCGTTGTATCTTTCACAGGCTTAATCCCTTTTTCGTTAAATCTTTGCTCTTTGAGCCATTCTTTCATGTCTTGACCCATTACTTCTTATTTCTATTATATTCACTACTGCTGCTCTTTCCAACATCTGTCTTTCGATTTTTCGGCTTTTGCTCCTCACCCACTCGCCTTCTGAGTCGTCCTCCAGCTGGCTTCTTAACATAGACAAAAGGAAAAGAATGTATGCAGTCTCTTTATAATTACTCCTAAATTTCACAGTCTACTATTTGATAGCTTCAGCTTAACTTATGCAGTGGAGACTTAAGGCTGTGGTCTGGGCTTTGCTTGCGACCAAAAGTACCTCCCCCACTCTGTCGTGTATTTTAATGACACATACAGAGTGGAACACAAGAAGGTAGTGTGATAATCAATTTAGTCATTGACTTTTAATATTACATATAAATAGCAGAGTTTTGCTAGAAAATAGATTATAATGCATAGATAAGTTTAGTCCAGCTCGTTGCGGTACGCCGGGATGACCTGGCTGCAGGCGGAGTCCAATGGAGCACTTGGCTGGTCACTCCAAACGATCGAAGACGTTGGGGCTGCGTCTGCCTTGAATGCCGACGTATCTAATCGGGCTGGATGTTTCTCGAGCGAATATGGTTGTCTTGCTGAGGGTATCGCAACTTCTACAAGCGGCGACCTATTTAGGTTTGTCAACCGAGCAGATAGAACAGTGTATTAATAATTTTTCAACCTTTTAATTTAAGTACGGCACAAATCATTTAAGTTCAACAAAATGTTCTAGAATGTATCTTATCGAGCACTGTACCATACGGCCCGACGTCGCTGAGCAAACGTGGACGTTCTTCAGGGCGCCCCGCGAGATTGCCGGCTAGGTTATCTAGAGGAAACGCCGCTTCGCTGGATTTGATCCTCCACGGGAATATGCAAGAGGATGAGCAATACGCGGACTCCTGTCCGTGAAGCCGTGTAGTCGTGGGATGAGGTGCGCTATCCAACTGAGCGCCTTCTTGGGTGTGGTCCTCGGGCGCTAAAGGAGCGTCGGTCTCGTCTTTGATTAGGGCGTCGTCCACATCCACAATAGCCTCCACCAATGCTAATGACGTCGATGATATCTGGTTAAGTTCATCCGGGTCGTCTAAGAGCTCGTGCTGATGTCCTTTCTTATTAACGTCCGAGAGGTCTCTAGTTCGCCATCACATGAAATAAAGTCAAACAAGTCCAATAAAGTAGAATTAATATTACTATCGTCCTGCTTACGTGGCTCGGGCGTCGTTGACGAATCGGGCCTCTTGCGCTGATGCACCTTTCGCTTTCGTCGGTCGTGCAATATACCATCTGAACACATGACCCGTTCTATGGGCGGTCGGGCTGCGTGGGCGCTCGGGTCCGAACATGTGGGCCGGTCGGGTTGAATTCGTCTCCTACTTTGGGTAAAACGACCATCTTATCTCACGAGTTTCGCCGAACTTCTTTGCCGTGGAAAGCAGCGGGCCGAGGGCTGTGGCAACCTCCTCCAGTCGGACTGCCTGGGTTCCTTACGGGGACTGTTTCGAATATGGCAAGATTTAAAGTTATTTTGATTATAGTTTAAATAGTTACTTGCCCTGGGCTGTCCTCGTTTCTTGGATCCAAAACTGCAACATGACCTGGTCCGGCTGGCTGGAGAGGTTTCGATCGGCGAGAAGATCATCCACTTTTTTCTCTGCCTGGCCTTTGTCTTCGCCTTTTATTCGGGCATGGAGGATTTTGTGCCGAGTTTGCGCACTTCATCTTCCAATCCCGAGGTTCAGACTTCTTCTTCTTTCTCCAATCCCGCGGCTCTGGTTTTTTCGCTCCTGACGGGGTCGGTCAACTATGGTCGGGGGTGTTCTTTCTTTCTCTTTTTTCCTTGTTAAATCCTTGCAAAAACATTTTTTGAAATTTTTCTTCCTTCGGGGATTTGACACCAATCAAGATTCATTGCTTTGGCCCCTACATTCATTCCATTGATCCTTTTGGGAAGATGAAGTTTCACTACCTCTTTCAGTTGTGTCACGTCCAAGGGGCCTGCGTCGCTGTCCAGTAACCTGGCCGGGTCTTCGTTGGTGATGGCTTGTGACTCTAAGAAGTTTAATAACCGCGGGTCTCTTGTGCTGTATATGATTTCAAAATCTTCTGCGCTGTAGTCATGTTGGCGGTCCAGAATATGGTCTCCGAATCTCGACAAAGCAAATTTACCATTCTTGATGCATACCAAGTGTTCGCCTATTCTCGTTTTTATTGCTCTTTTCGATTGCCCCTAATAGACCGCTTCACATTTATAACATGGTAGTTTGTAGATTCCTGGCTTTTCTTCCTGAGGAATCGTATCTTTTGGGTTTATTAACCGTTTTCCAGTTGTTTTGGAGTTATTTTAGACCACAGAGAGGCTAAACTCTCTTGCGATCCTCTTCATACCTCTATTTAATTGTTTATTTTAGGGTAGGGTCAAGATTTGTCCTGGAGTTTTTTCCTTCTGCAGAGTGGTGATGTTTCTCAAGATAATTTTATGTTTTACTTTCTGGTAATGTTATCCGCTATTTCTCCAGGATAACCGTTGAATCTTGTGAATTCTTTAATTGCTAAGAGTTCATTACTTCTGCTTTCAATGTTTAGTGGGATGACATGCGCCCTATGCTGGAATGCTGCCAGTTTGTGTTGATGACTATGGTTCAAATCCTGCTTGATGACGTTAGGCAGAAGGAAAAAACAGAAAATAAAACAGAATAGGAACTAAAAATAAGTAAAGAGAGAAAAATGAATCATTTTTTACCATTCTTACTCTCAAAATGAAAGTTTAAGTTTTATTACTTAGAAGAAACAATCTTCTTGGAAAAACAAATTGTGACGTCACAAACTGCTCCACGCAAACGAAACTCCATAGACATGCAGGAAAAATGAATCTATTTAAATTTTTTTGTGGGAAAAAAACCCCGAAATTGTAAAGAAAGAATCGCTAAAATGTGTTGTCATCAGGAACAAACCTGTATGTAAAATTTAAGAGCGAATGGAAAAGCGGAAGTGATTCAAAATTCGACTGAAAGGTTCCGTACCATCTCACAAGATCCAAAAGCGAGTTAATATAAGGGTGGTAATAATAAATGGATATTTATAAGAGAAAAGGACGAGACACAAAAACCCTGGAATGCAATAAATAGTTAATAAATACAACTGAAAAATAAAATAATAATAAGCAAATAACAAAATAATAAATATATAAGTAAGATCAAAATAAAACCAAAAAATCAAATAATAATAACAAGACATAACCATGCCCAGCAAACATAAGACTCATTTCTTATTATTATTTAAAATTAACTGACATCTGTCACATACGACCCATCTTAGGTTAAAAAGAACGTCGTTCTTCTTGGGTCACCACCACCACTTATCTCCTGTACTACAGGTCACAAAACCCAAGCCTTTCCCCTTTTTGGAGACACCCCCCCCCCCTCCCACATGAGTGCCAAAGTCTCAGAAGAGAGACAAATATTCTCTATGACCTTCTTGTGCTGTCTGTGTTTTGTGTCCATCGACACGACACTGTCAGTGCTGTAGTCATTGCAACCAGACACAGCTCTGCCCTCTTTGGCAAGCATTCTTTGATTCCGACTGACTTTTTCGACGAACCATCGGCTTTTTCCGCAACCTTCTCAACACAGTCCAACGCCACATCATTACTCTCTCCTGTATTTCGCGCCAAGCGACCTCTATCCAGCTCATATGCCTCGGTCTCAACGCATATATTGCTCGCCTGAGCCTAGACCTGTGGGCCTGCTGGATATCATCTCTCTTAATTTCTCTAACTTTAACAAAACCCCCAAGACACTCTACGTTCAACCTGAAACTGTCCAAAACCTCTACTATCAGCTTATCATCACAGGACATTTCTTACAGACAAATGATGAACAGCGAGCCTTGTCCGTTTTCCTGTATGTCTATTTTCATTTGCTTGATTGGAAATATTTTTAGATTGGTGGAATAAAGATGGCATGTAATCAGCACTATTTGGGTGGTTTATTGGATGGTCACAGTAAATGTTTTCCACATATCTTGCTGTATTTACTTGGATTCCATATTTTATCCTTACTATTGAAAATGTAAATATGTATAAAACCATTAATGCATTTGTATAAGTATTAAAAAGAGTTGATACTTTATCTGCCTAATTATTTTAATCCATTTATTTCGCCATTCAGAATTCTTTTTTTACTTGGCAAATTAAACATAGATATCTTTGTTATCGAATAACTATTTGAATTACATCCTAGGATGCAGCAATAGATGCCGCCGCACATCCTTTTTAGTGACTGTTTTACAGCATTTTCTATTGAGGAATCTGCCATTTCATAATATAATAATTTTAAATGTCAATACTAGGTGGCGATAAAATCATAATAATTATAGTGTCAAGTTTCCTATAACAGACTTCCTCTTTCTCCTCTCCTGTGATTTGCCCGAACCAGGGAAGCCGCAGTCCAATACACTGGTCACCAGTCTATCATCAGCCCCAGGTGCTAGCTTGGCCCCCCTGTCAGCATTCAATTGAGAAGGTGATAGCACTGGTGCATTGAAAGGATAACCCTTTCAGAATATTCATTCCCAAAATGCCGTCGTAGGGCGGTCTGCGAAGGAGTGTACAGGGTGTTGCAAATATATACTGGGCAGTACTGCTAGGTAGCCTTTCTACTCGGCTGCAGGGGCCCGCTCATAATAATACCAACTAAAATAAATCATTAAGGAATGACATAATCAAGTACCGAAAGGTTAAACTAAACTATTCGCGGAACTATATTTTTAAACAGCCCTATGTTAACATCGTAAGTTTCTAATGGACCATAAAGATACCATTATACCACGTTCCTTGAAACCAATTTGGACTATCATTAATTTTACGTAATATTCATTCATGACACATCATTCCAACTCGTTTGATATATTACATGCCATAGTTTAGCAATAAAAGTTCCAATGAACCATAATGGTACCACTAAGCCATAATGGTTCCACTAAACCAGGTGTCTTTGTAACCAATATGGACTATCGTTAATTTTACGTTATATTCATTCATGACACATAATTCCAAGTCGTTTGATATAATACATGCACTGAAAATTTTTGAGGGTGTCATAAGGGTACCATTTGAGCACGTGGCATTGTTTCGATTACAACTTTTTTCAAAATGGTTCATTTCCTAAACCATATTTATCAATTGTCGAAAATAGTAATTTATATCCGCTTCTAGCTCGTCGTTGCGATTTGTTTGATATATTACTTATTATATCTCTCCATTGAAAATTGCTAGGCGAGAAGATAGAGGCACCATTTGTGCACCCGCCAATGAACCGATTTAGATAATATTTGTAACTGGTTCGTGCCATGAACCATGTTCATCGACTGACGAAAACAGATTTTGAAAATCTTTCATAGCCTCGGAGTAGTTTGAGTTACAGACAAACAGACGGGCAGACAGAGAGACGCGTTTCCCCACTCTGATAGCCTAAAGCACCTTTCGGTACTTAATAAACCATTAATGAATGATATAATCAAGTACCGAAAGGCTAAATGAACACTGCTACATAAACCATTGAAGAACTGCGTTGTTTATATATTCCACCCGTAAAGCATCTAATTTGTAATTTGTGTATATTTGAAATGAAGAAACTGGTCATAACGGAGGCATGTGCAATCAATACCGCCTAGAGAGAAAGCATGCGCAAGGAAAAATCATACATTGTTACATCACCAACAATGAGTGAAATATTAAATGAACAATTAAGTTGTATTCGCTCGTGATTCGACATTATGAAATGATAGATATGCAAATTGCCTATCCTTTCCTTTTCCTATTCGTTTTTCCTATCCGTTTATTCCTTTCACACATTATGAATTCGTCGACAAAAAGCACAACTCACTTCTATTATTTGCAAATAGATGCGACGTTTATAGGCATTCTGTTCAGCACTTTTCTTCCTTGTAATTGTGAATAAATTGTGAATAAATTTCAACCAACTTTTAATATGTCTAAATTTCTTATCTCTTTCGAAAGTATTCCTGCATCCTTTTTTATTGTTTGAAATCGAACGACTGCACGCTAATGAATCAGACGCGAGCTAACGAACGCGCGCAACCTAACGAAGTGTGCACGTGCTACAACAATGCCTTCGTAACGAGTGAATGTTCCAAGCTGGCGTTAAGAATGCTCGAAGAATCCAAATATTTTATTTAGATATTTATTTATTTATTTATTTATTGACGGGAATACCCATTTACAAAAGAAATATTAAATATAATCATAAATACAAAACAAATAAAAAATAAGAGGAAGAGATAATGATATTAATAAAGCAATGAAATCACTAACGAAATAAATTAGAATACAATAACCCGATTTAGAATACAATCTACAAAATCTGACAAAGTTCAGAAAACCGTCTCACCACCACTGATGATTCAAAGAAGTTCTAAAAGGATCCTATCAGATATAAATCAACGTCCATTTCAACAATTTGCTTTAAACAGTAACAAATATTGTCGATTCAGTGAAAAGTATTGCAAAGCTTGAATAATTCCTAAGCCCCCATTATGAACTCAAGGAAAAAAAAACTGTCTAGATATAAGACTATGCTGTCATCTTAAGACCGAATAGCAAGGGTTGGCTGCGTAGTAGTTTTTTGAAGCATTGTAATCGTTTTTATTCCTGTTCTGCAACAATGCCAAGTTGCATTGACCGCGTATACAAAAAAACAATGCCTCAAGCGTGAACTTTAATTGCTAGGAAAAAAGAATTCTTATAAAATGCATCAGCTTCTTAATAACAATGCTTTCCAAGGATTACAAAAGCCAAATATTTTAAGCAAAAGAGAAGTATGTGGTGCAAAATAAAATGAATTAATGTGACTTATGCACTACATATCTCCCAATCAAAAAAAAAATTATATAAAATAAACACAACTTCCAATATCATATATGTTTGTAATTCAAAAGTCAAACTATCTTTTTCTATTGAGATTAGTTAATCCTTGGTAAATTAATATAAATTTTCTCTTTTGTCGTTCCTAAATACAATTTAAGAAAGTAATCATTTAAAAGCAGAAAGCACCTAACTCGCCTAACTCACTGAACGACCAATTTATTAGAGACACCTCTTACGGAAAATGGATCGGCCTCCTAGTGACACCCAGACAATGAAACAGGCCGAATTGGTGTATAAAAGGGATGCATTGAATCACAAGTTGCAGTCAGCAGCAAAAGTGGACTGAATATGGGTAAATCCAAGGATTTGACCGACTTTGAACGAGGCATGATCATTGGAGCTCGCCGGACGCAGTTGAGCATTTCGCAAACCGCGAATCTCCTCGGTTTTTTCCGTGCAACAATGTCAAGGGTATTCCGTAAATGGAAGTTATACGAAAAAACCTCCAACAAACACAACTCTGGACGAAACAAGGCCGTGGATGAACGAGGCCAACGGCGACTGGCGCGAATCAGCCCAACAAATTGCAGCGCAGTTAAATGAGGGAGCATCCCAACCCATTTAGGTGCACACGGTACGGCGCACCTTGCACCAAGCTGGGTTTAAAAACAGGCGGCCAGTACTGGTACCGTCGCTGTCACCGCAAAATAGGAAAGCGCGCCTGCTATGGGCACACGCATTGCTACTGAACACTGGATGAGTGGAAGAAGATCGCCTGGTCCGACAAATCGCGGTTCCTTCTTCATCATGCTGATAGCAGACTGCGCACTGGCGCAGACAGCACGAGGCCATGGACCCATCCTGTCAGCAGATAACCGTACACCAGATAACCTCCACTATGGTGGAGGAGGAGTGTTGGTCTGGGGTGTCTTCTCTTGGGACACGCTAGGTCCTCTGATATGCGTAGACACATCCCTGAACGCTACACACTATCTGAACATTGTTGCAGATCAGGTGCACCCGTTTATGAAAACTGTGTTCCCTGGTGGTGACGAACAGTTTCAGCAGGACTACGCTCCCTGTAACATGACGCGGACTTTCACCTGCTTCTGCGGCCAGCTCGGTCGCCCGATCTCAACCCGATCGAGCATTTATGGGATGAAGTGGAGAGAACCACCCGACGCCTTCCCACCCTACTGTTCAACCTGCACCAATTATGGGATGGTGTGATAGCCTGGACTGCTATTCCTCCGCAATGGTTTCAACACCTTGTTTAATCCATGCCAGCACGTATTCAGGCAGTTCTCGCCGCTAAAGGAGGCGCAACACGCTATTAGCGGGGTGTCTCTAATAAATTGGTCGTTCAGTGTATGTGGGGCGTTGTTGAACGGGAAGCTTCCGTCAAGGCCGCCATTGGGCAAGTGATGGCCGACATCCAGAGGAATCGGGCGACCGGGCGCAACCGGGCATGTTAACGCTTCCGGTCTCTCGTTGAAACCGTCATTGCGGCTAACGTGTACATCGATTAAACCTGTTCTCCAACCTTGGCTACATCTCTGTACTTATTTTATATGATTAAAATACGTTGTTTGCCGGCTTGTTGGGCGACAGCGCTGAGGCTCAAGTCTTATCGCTCTCGTAACCAGCAAGTCGCGGATTCGAATCCCGCTTGGTGCATGGATGTTCGTGATTGTCCTTTATTATAAAAAGAAAACCTCGTGTTGGGCTTTGGCCTGTTGGGACAACCCGCGGGTTGTTTAGATTAAATATATAATGTTTTGTTCTAGTATCTGCATGGTGTCCTCAAATATCCTACACACCCCTGTAGAGTCCAAAATATCTGCAAATCTGTTAAAATTGTCAACACTTTGTTTGTACAATGCTATAGGAAAGTGAGGATGTGTAATCTGATGCTCCAGTCAAAAATGACCTTTGACCTTCCTAAGGGGTCAAATCATAACGTGTAAGGACTTATGTTCTCGCTGTTTACCGATAGATGGTGTTAACTTAGCCTTTATTATCGGGCAAAACTACAGCCAAAGTCACCGTGCAGCTCCACCATTAGGCTCGAAATGGCAGTGTGTGTTCTTCCGCAGAAGGGTAAACAACGTACCTTATTTACTCGATTCTACGGCGCCTTCGAATGTAAGGCGCATGCTGATTTTTATGACCATTTTTGACTGGAGCATGAAACATTATTCCTTGAATCTTAGGCGCAACAAAATCAACTTTATAATTTTATTCAAAAATCAAAATCAACATGTTTTAGTACTATATGTACTTATATCAGCAAAAAAGTGCGCCTTAGACTCGAGTAAATACGGTATGTTTCATAGCGTGAAACATATCGACGTTCGTGCCAGCAAAGATGCATTTGCGGGGAATCCTACTGCATTACTTTTTTCTGTGACTGAAAAATGGATACACTACGATATTCCAAAGCATAGAAAATCGTGGCGTAAGCCCCGCCATGCATCAACATCGACGGCAAGGCCGAATATCCATGGTTCCAAGCTCATGCTCTGAATTTGGTGAAATCAGCTGGATGTAGTCTACTAATATGATATGAGCTCCTCAAACCCAACGAAACCATCACGGGAGATCGCTATCAACTGCAATTGAAGCAAAACAAGGAGAGACACGACAAAGTCATTTTGCAGCATAACAACGCTCGGCCGCATGTTGCAAAATCGGACAAAACCCAAATGAAAACGCTCAAATGGGAAGTCTTACTCCACCCGCCGTATTCACCGGACATCACTCCATTCTATTACCACGTGTTCTGTTCGATGACGCATGGCCTGCTGAGCACCACTTCCATTCGTATGAAAATGCCAAAAAATGGGTCGATTGGTGGATAACCTCAAAAGATGAATCGTTGTTTTGACATGGTATTCGTATGCTGCCAGAAAGATGGGAGATAGTAGTGGCCAGCGATGGACAATAGTTTTAATGATATGTTCTTTACTCATTGTTGTGAATAAAGCATTCATCTTAACGAAAAACACAGCGAGAACTTATTCAAACCCCTGATAAAATTTTAACAACAAAAGATACAACAAACGTGTAAATGGAAAACTTGTAAAACCCACAAATTTACCCCTAAATCATCATTTTTACATAACTTAGTTCGTTATTTCACAAGGAAATTACAGAAAATGTTCAATTTGGTTACCATATGAAGCGTCTGCAGTTCTGGAAAGCTACTGGTGCTACATAGCACACACCATTGACGGTAACAGTTTTTATAAAAGTCCCTGTGACTTCCTCAAAGAAAAATGGACTGATTATGAAATCAGTGGTGAACACAACAGATTGTAACTTTTAGCTGATGTAGGCGTTGTTCAACAAATGGATGTGAGTTTTCCGTAATCAACACACGATAAGTTTGTGCTAACATTGCCAGAAAAGCACAATGAAAACCCAGTCATGCTGCTGCTCCATTTTAGTGAATACCCAATTAGCAAAATCGTGGTGAGTAATGAACTTGTCATGTGTGTAAGGTTAGGGAATATATTGAATATGCAATTTAGAATAATGAGATAGATGCATGGAAATATGAAAATTGTACATCGACATTCAAAGTTGCATTTATATTATTATGAACTATACTAAAACAAAGAATTAGAAAGAATTATAAACTGCATAATATTTGTAAAATTATTTTTTATTCTGTTTTGAAACTAAAGTTGCAAAAGGGAGCATAGAAGTTAGAAAGGAAATAGGTATACTATTTCACTTTTGATTCTACAAAAAATAGAGATCTGATCGGGTGAAAGACAGAGTTAAGAATCAGAATTGCATTGAAGCTGCTTTGAATGAAGAATTTTGGACCCGCTTGAAGGACAACGATGAGTGACGTCAACAACTTTCTTGGAACAGAGAGGCGTCAGAAAAAATGATTTGACACGTTCAAGACAAAAGATTATTGTCAGGTGATTAGAAACTATGACTCTGATTGGATAACAGTTCAAAATTTTGTTCACCATTATTCAGAGAAGTCAACAATTACACAATTACACTATACAACAAATTTAAACTTTTTTTCTGTCCTATAGATGGAACTATATGATTTTGTATAAACAAAAGGTGTTTGATTCATATATCAAAACCAAAATGGTCCATCACGTACCGTTTTTGTAGGAGAGCCACTTCTCAGAGAAATGTAACAGAGGTTTGATTATAGAACAAAAACGCTAAAATGATTTTTTGGCATTTTCTTCTTGTAGACATATGTTGGTGTGTCCCTGATAATAGACCAGCAATATTCAGCTAGCATACTTTCATTCCATCGTTAAGCTCTGCCTGTGATTTCATATGTGAACATGTCATAGATGGAGATGGTTGAAAGTCAGGATCTTGATGGCTTGGGTCATCGGAGGTGTCTTCCTCTGAATCAACAGTACATTTATCTGGAGCTGTAGGTATAGGAAGATCTTCGGAATGAGGAGCTGGTCGCATATCGCTTCGGTATGTGCTACAATATACATGTAGATACGTAAAAAGCTAAAATGTGGATTTTTTGGAAAATGATGCGTGGTAAAACAATAATAATTACAGATTCGTTATTTTCAGCCAAAAATATACAAGAAACATATTTTCATCTAAAGGACATTTTTCATGTTGTACAGTGTTATTCAATAGTAGTAGAAGTGAACGCTAGGTGTGATCCCTTTTCATAGTGTAATTTGCCATTCACTTTTGTGAATTGAAATGGTCACCAAGTGAAAAATTCGAAATTTCTTGAGTTTAAATTGTTTATTTTAAGTTTGCAGTCGCGTCATATGGGCATGTTTAAGTTTCTTCCATTGCCGAGGGTTTTGTGATGAAGAATGTATGGTGGAGAATCCGCCTTAAAATTTCTATTAACCCCCGTAAATTATCAGTTAGTTGTTTCCCTGTTTATGACCCGAGTCCTTAAACTGAGAATGAAGTACAGAGCAATGACAGCAAAGCGACCAGCGTACGGATGAAGAACTGCCACCTCCCGAGCAGTCATCATCAAGATGACAATCAAAGGACAGCGTATAGTCTATCAGCCTTAGTTTGCGCGATATGTAAACAAAAGCACTCGGTGCAGTAAGATTCCATTGGCTGGATTGAGCCTTGCAACATTCATGTTCTAGGGCGCACAAAAGAAAACGGGAAAACTGACTTAAAACTATAACAATCACTTCTGAAAACAATTAAAAACATTTAAAGATATTTATCATGATAAAAACAAAATAAATTGCTCATAAATTGATCAATTTTTAAAAAAATACATTAAAAAAGTAGGCACACAGAATTCTAGAACTCTCGTGGCAAACAACAGTACAGAAATCATCATCATGGTCAAGATTAAGTAAGTCGTGCCGGAAAGAAAACGACTGTCTTGTCTTTATTCGGTAAGAAATCAGATTAAATGTGTCTCGGGACCCAAACACTTTTATTTAAGATTTATTCTGTATGTAATTTATTTAAAAATCAAGAATATTTACAAAATTGATAATGATTATTCGAACAGCAAATGAAGACCGATCATAACACATTCCGAGACAAATTGAATACAAACTGATTAAATCATATTTCAGAAGATTTTCATAAATTATTTTTGTGTATAATGTTTTATATAAATATTTTTCTCTCTAGGCTATTCATTAAAACAGAAAGAAAAGAGTTTCTTTTGAAGCGCGTGAGAGTATAAGGGATTACTGAATTAAAGAATAGAAAGATAGGAATACATCTGGCCTTGCTAAGCCACGTGCGTCCGGGAGAAGCTAAATCAATTCCTCCAATCACAGGAGCCTGTGCAGAATACATAATTATGTTTCCTTTTCATCTCGTGGAAACTAAGCCTGTATAGCAGAGTGAGAGAAATCGAAAAGTAAGTAATATGCTAATTATTCAATGTTTCACGGCCTTAGTTCATACTAGCTTCAAACTTATCTACTGTAACGCCCCTTTATCTATTCCTGCCAGGCGAACGCAAATATCCGAGGAAGGGAAGGCGACGTTACCGCACGCAAAAACAAAACGATCTTGAGAAAACTCGATATCTCTTAGGATTGAGGTTGTTAGCTACCGAAGCTTACCTCAAATAATGACTTCATTTAGTCAAGGAAAAAAAATTTACCCGTTAATTCTCACTTAAAATACACACCCCATTAATAGCATACGTTAACTCAAATGTGGTAAAACTTTAATTAATGTTCGATTAATTGAATACACTAAATCCCCTTAAATTCAAGAAAATTCTGCACAGTACACTTTCGGATTATCCCTCCAAATGGAAAGGACCTTCAGCCTTTATTATTAACAAAATAAATGAGTTGTTTTACAAGCTTTATTTGAATTGGACAAAACATTCTGTCATAGATAAAATTAAGTTAATTAGTGTCACGGAATTTTAATTATTCCGTTGGCATAGGTGATCGTCTGCGCTCCAGAGTATTTGTAAATACAGAGCGAAAACGAAATCGACATCGGCCACGTGATCATCAGCATCAGCTCGCAGCAGCCAATGAGGGAGGAGCGAGCCTCTCTTCTGCGAGCTCGTCGAGAAAACATCGACGGAGAAGGAGAAGGAATTTGGCGTCTACCAAGGGAGGACGGACCAAAGGGAAACTCCTGGCTGCGAACGACGGAAGACCTCGAGACGGTCTGGTTTTGTCTTCGCCGGAGGAGAAGGCTTGTTCTCGAGGGATTTCTACGCAGACGACTACGGAGGCGGCGAGTGCCTCGCCGTGTGAGTCCTGGCGTTGCCGAGAAGCCACGTTGGCGGAGAATGCATGCGCAACAAATTGCGTTCCTCCGCAGCTAAATAGGCGTTGTGCGACGACGTTCGACGTGGTCCCTCGGGTGCTGAATGTTACGGCCGTCTACCAGGTATACAGCTTGGTGAGTGTTTCATTTTCTGTATGCCTTACGGCCGATATGGTCCGGAAAAGCTTCCCTGAACTTAGTCGCCGTAACTTGCATTTTAACACGCAAGTGTGTGCTTTTTGGCCCGGAGGTTTGCAGGCTTACTTCGGGAGCGACTTCGGCTTCGTTTTTATAAAGCCCTAAGAGAAGTGTGTGCTACCGTTTGTGCTTTGCCGTAGTTGTGTTAGGCCACATGCGTTTAGCCAGAATTTACTCGTCTGGTGACTTATTGTCATCACGCTTATTTCTTTAACCTTATTTTTTTATGTCTGCCGTTTTCCCACAAGTTCCTCTCGGGCCCTCAAATCGTTATTGTGAAAAAAATTATCTCATAGCATGTAATTTGCCTGTAACCCATTTCAAATTGTATTACTTTTTATTATTGGACTTCCCGGACTTGGAATTTTACTGATTAAGACTTACTGACAAAATTTACTTGTCAAATTCTTTTTCCCGTTTGTATGGACAGTTACATTTCGCGAGTGCGCCGTTCCGAACTTTTGTTTGCTCTTGAGTGCGCTACAAATTGTATGTGATCTGTTTCTGTAATTATGTGCATTTGCTTTTGTGTTTCAATGCTAATATTTATATTTAAGCCTTAGTAGGCCGTATTGTTGTTAATTGTTTTACTCGTTAGCATGAGAGGTTCGACCATAGGTAATTAATTTTAAGGCCGACCCAGCTAACTTGCTGTTTATCTTTTTAGTTTATACCTAATGATTTTAGTTTTAAGCTATACAACTTGTTGGCATTTAGGCTTTTGCTCTTAGGTTTAGTTATTCTGCTACCTAATATTCTTTAAAGTAGTTTGTCCTTTGAAGTCATTTATTCTTATAGCTTTGTGTGCTTTAGATTAGCTTTTAAGCTTTGTTTTAGGTTAACTGACTATATGTTAATTGTAAAGGCTACGTTAGAGCCTATGTTGTAAGTTTACTTTTAGGTGATTTTGGTATTTGTAGTTTTGACATCAATTGTCGTATTCAGTAGTTTAGCTTGTGAGCTTTGGTTAGGTTACAAGCTTAATTGTAATTGTAAAGGCTTATGTCAGAGCCTTGATGTAATTTACTTTTAGGTGAATTTGGTAATTACAGTTTTTGGTCATTAAGACAATAATTTTCGTATTCATTTGTTTAGCTTGTAAGCTTTAGTTAGGTTACTAGCTGAATTGTAACGTAAGGACCTACGTTTAGGCCTATGATGTAATTTATTGGTAGGATAAGTGTACCTTGAAGCCAAGGTATAGTTTGTAAGCTTGTTCGTTAAGCTTTGGTTATTTTGCACGGAGGTGCACGTAAATTTAATCTATTTATATTCATGTTAAACATTTATTTATTTACATTTTTGTGATTGTTGTGCATATCATTGCTATTGCAAGGAGGTGTCCATTTGACTCCTCTTTATCTTCAATACTTTGCTTTATTTTCAATAAACTTTATCTTTATTTACACTATTTTGTGCGCTGTTACATGCTATTTATTATTCCACTGCGCTACTCATAATTTGCTCATTAATACATGTGACAATTAGTCAATAATAATAAATAAAATGATCTAAATGATCCCCCAAGGAAAATTTCCCAAAAATAAAGCGGGTAAAAACTACTTAACGTTAATCTCTTGATAAAGCCTCAAGATTAATGAAAAAACATTAGGCAGAGGTTTCCTATTCAATTAAGTCAAATTTACGTAGATGAGTAATATAGCCTTTGCAGAAATTGTGACAACCTATTTCCTTTACTCCCCAATCAACTAACCAGACGATCAACAGAAAACGCTCGTTTTCCATACGGCGATTTCACTTACTCTACAGGTATCAAGATTTTTTATCGTTAAGATTGTGATCCAAGAATGATATCTCTTCAAATTAAGATGATTCGTCGTAAAATTCTTCTGCTGATTGCGTCATTTTATTGTAAACTAGCTGATATACCCGGCGTTGCTCAGGCTCTGTTTTGATGAAAGTTTGCAATATCTGAATGGGAATTTACAGTAAAAATTAACACATTAAAACAGTAAAAATTCATATAGAAAAACCGAAAAAAAAATCTATTAAAATGTTCCTAATGGATGGCCCTCTATCAGTCCTCCCCGGTTCGTGTTGAAATGTTGTGTATAGCTGAGCGAGTTTACCATAGTGCCGAAGAAACAATGTGTGGAATAATGTGTATGGCTACGAAAGTGGGAGGAAATAGAATGAAAATGAAACAATAGTTTGATCTGACGTTTTTTCAGCCTTGGCTATGGCTGTAGTTGTTCTAGTTGTTTTTCTAAAAATTCAACAATACCAAAATTCTCTTCTTGGATGGCGATGGATGTACATGATCGTTTGTGTCTGCGTACTCTGGAATTCCAACAATTGATAAACTGTTAGGAAATAAAGAAATAAACTGGACCAAACTCCAAGCATCAGGTAAATGATATTAATTAGAAAAATGGATGGAAAAATTCTGCGACTTGGATTCGAACCAGGAACCGCGACTGTCATGGTCGACACCTCTACTAATTGGGCTATCGCAGACATGAACAGCCATGCCGTCACTAAGTGTCTTAAAGACAACCAAGTAACCTTTACTGGTGTTTGCTCCAGTTTAATTTCTTTATTTCTTATTGTGTGTTCATCAAACTTTCTGATGGTTTGGATAGGAGAAATTCACGAAATTTCATGTAGACAGTGACCTTCTTCTTGCTTTGAAGATCAAATTTGCAAATTTCATCAAGATTTGAATTAAACTAAAGATTTATATAAGAAAGAAACACACATGGACCTATCTGTTCACGTATGCATTTCAAAATGGCTAGACCAAACTTGATGAAATTTTTCATGGTAATTCCGATGGACCCTGGGAAGGTTTTAGGTAAGTCATGGTGGAGATATCGCGCTTCATGGATAGCACACTCTACATCGTTACCTCCCTCCCTAAAAGAAGTTAATATGGTTAATTATGTAGTGCCACCAGTAAATGTGTTACGTTTGTAGTGCAACACCAGTTAATGTGTTAACAAATTTTCAGTCCCCCTTTCCCCCTCCTTAGGGGTTGGTTTCCCCTATTCTTATTGTTTTTAAACCACCCCTGTATTACAGGAAACAAAACAAAACAAAAAATTATTCAAATCGGTCAAGCCGTTTTTGAGTTTTAGCGAGACTAACGAACAGCAATTGATTTATATATATATAGATTACCTTCATAGATGCATTCAGAGAATTAAGGAACTTTGTCTACAGCCTCATCAACATCTTTCACCAACATGTAATTGTTTCAATAGAATTGTATTCATTCAAAGAGCGTGGAATCATGTCCTGAATGTGGTTGTTCATATTGACAGTACCAGTTTAGCAGCAAGGATTGCTCTCTCACACAATGAGTTGAGATCTTTATGCTTTATGATTGTTTAATATTCAGGGTGAATTGTAGGTACACCGACAAACTGCAGGGAACGGTTCCTGACTGTAAATGAAGCTAAAAAGGTCATATCACCGTAAGTCAAGAAATGCACTGTTGCCACGGTAGAAGGCACGATGGAGCGCATTATTTGCCAACACCTCAACAACATCTTCCCCAGATGTTGGATAGGACGCGGAGGCCCTGTAGAATGTCTTGCTCGATTACCGGACTTAACCCCCCCCCCCCCCCCTGGATTTTTACTTCCACACACACCGTCCATTTCTGGACATATGCCGCCTTTTTTACTCCATTTCCAGTCAGGAACCCCTCCCTATAGTTTGTCGGTGTACTTAAAATTCACTCTGTATTTAGATAAACATTATCTATAACTTCAATAAAAGAAGTTACTACAAAAAAGGAAATTTCTTACATCTTTCGAAAGGTTTTAATAAAAAAAGAAATAATAATGATTTTTTTAAATTATATATACATTTATTTATTTATTTATTTATTTATTTATTTATTGCATTTTATAATTATCCCCCTTGAATCATTAAGGCAAGCATCGTAGCAGTGAAAAGTCACCCTGGCAGTGAAAAGTCACCTGATCTTCTTAGTGGAAGCAACAATGTAACCTTCATTGTTTCTAACAAACAAAAAAATGCTGATTGCTAAAATCCAAGATCGAAATGAAGATTACATTGTTGCTTGGACTAAGATGATCGGGTGACTTTTCACTGCCTGGACGAAGCCGACGCGATCTATACAAAGCCATGGCACTACGTCACTTGGCATTGTTGAAATCCCATCGGTTTTCGTGACGTATTTTAAATATGAATTTTGTATTTTAGATAACTAAGTAAATACAGTAGAATAAAATGCATTAGTGCCAAACATGGGTCATTTACTTTTTTAAGAAATCATTTTACTTTAAATTTTAAATATCCTTATTTTGTTCTTAAATTTATTTTTGCAAGACGTCACAAAATTAATCTGTTTGCATGATGTCACAAAATCAGTGCCACGGCTTGATTATATCGCGTCGGCTTTGGCCTGGGCCGTGACCACCGAGAGAGAAGGCCTCCGCAATGAAGCTGAATACATTGTTACATCATCATAGATAGTGCAAATTCAGGGCTTATTATTGGTAGAAATACGAATAACAATGCACTATCTATGTGATGCAAAAATGTATTCATTTTCATTGCGGAGGCCTTCTCTCTCGGTGGTCACGCATGGGCCTGTCTTTTTCGTCGTCATGTAATTTCATCAACCATTGTTGACGCAACATATAAACACGACCAGCCGATTGTTGAAGCAAACACCACGGGCTGATTGTTCACACATGCAAGCAAACATAAATCAAGTCTATTTCATATTTTCAATCCCCCTTCCCCCCCCCCCCCCCATAGGGGTTGGTTTCCCCTATTCTTATTGTTTTTAAACCACCCCTGGTATTACAGGAAACAAAACAAAAAAAAAATTATTCAAATCGGTCAAGCCGTTTTTGAGTTTTAGCGAGAACTAACGAACAGCAATTCATTTTTATATGTATAGATTCCGTACGATGGACGGAATTCCCAATGGTTTACCACTCCTTTAGCCTTTCGAATTTGCTGGCGTAGGATCGTATCTCAAGCAGAGGATCATTGTTTTTTGGTAACCTAGCAGAAGGAAGGGACGTAGAATTGCGTTTAGAATTGGGGGGGGAGGGGATGGTGATGGAGAGAAAAACGGGACAAAGGAAAATTAGTACAGGAAACTGGGGTAAACACCTCAAAAACTGGTCATAATTACTAACCATGAAATTTTGAAATATGTAGCTCGGGACGATGTAAATCAATCGCAGACAGTCGGCAAAAGCAGTTTATGAAAAACATTGCATGATGTAATCAGTGAAAAGGATTAAAATCATAATCATTTAAAACATGAAAGATTTATTAAAAAAAAAGAAAGTATTTTATACAAATACAAGTTAATGATCTAGCAACAGTAAAATGTCTTATTCTAAATGTTGAATTAAATTGGTATAATTTCTACTATCTACATCAACTACCATGTTCTACGCAGGACTACAGATTTCTAACTTTCATCAAATTTCTATATAACGAGACTTCTGCAAGACTTTCATCCACAAGGCTATCTTAACATTGGTGACTTTCTTATGTTTTTATATATTTTAATTTATCGACTTTTACATGATTAAGGAGAAATTATACCAACGGAATTTATTATCAAACACTCCTAGATTAATTCTAAATGTTAAAATTGTTACAAAAGCTTTAGAAAAATATAAATAATGTTATATAATATACTTTATTAGCAGCTTTAGCATAAAAGCTACTTATAAGAATACGCCCTTGGTCTGTACGTTTATCCGTCCGTCTGGCCGTCCGGCGTTTCCACGATAACTAGAAAACGGATTAACTTTTTCAAATTCTGTTCTCAGAAATATGACTATCAAAGTCTTAGCTCGGCCGTATCAACTTTTCAGAATTTTTCGAGGACCCTTTCAAGTCGAATTCACGTGCTAGAACAGTGAGTGTAAAGAATACCAAGATAATGACATGCGATATAACAATCGATTTGTCAAGAAGGAATGTATTGTTACTTTTTGTTCATCTTTTAAGCATTACTGACATCGGCGCGCGCGCGTGAAATTGCTTTGTCGACGCACGATTCCTCAAGTGCTCATAATCTATATTATTCAGTAGCGAAAGAATGGAGCTACTTATTGGTTCTATAATGTCTTAACTGTGTAACCCTTAATAATTTCTGCATTTTTTGAGGAAGAAGGTTGAAATTTGCAATGTAGCTTCCTATGGGCATGCCCGTCTGCACTATTTAGTTTGGTTTTGATTGGTACACTGGGTTCGGAATTACGGGGGTGGGAATCAGAGATGACAACATATCTATGTGCTATTTAGGTATGTAAAGGCGTGAAATTCAGTATCGAAATTCCTCTAGGCAAGATCTGCATTACACTTACTCTCCGTACGCCCTTCCGGCTGCGTCGATGTGGAGATGATCGCCGTTGGAGCCGAAGATGACACAGGAAACGCTGAAGGAAGACGAGTGACTCCCACTGGCTGCGACGCTGGTAGAAACGGAGGAGGGAGAGCTGGAAATTCCTCCTCCAAAGGCGTCGAAACATCATCCAATGGGGCTTCAGTGTTTTCCTCTGCAGAGACCAATTCTTCATCCATCACGACGTCGCTTAATGGCTGAAGCAGGGACGTATCCTCAACAACCTTTGAAGACGGAGAGAGTGATGATGGCGGCACAAATCCTTGTTAGTCTTCAGGTGGAAGTGGAGGCAAAGATGGCTCAGGTGAAGGGGCCCGCGACGTACGTGGAGAAGATACGGGCTGGACCGGTCGTTGTGGCTCTGCATCCTGTTCTAAAGTTGTCATCTTCGGTGACGGACGAGGCGTTGACGTAACTGCTGCTGCACTGCTGTCAACTTTCTCCGGGCAACGATTGTATTTGCCCACCAAGCGTGAACATTTCACATACTTTTTCAGGAGAGGGCAATCTCTCCTGACATGAGAAGATTTCTTGCAGTACCAACAACACTGCCTCATCCCCTTATAGTACACGAAGACACGTTCTCCATGTAAAATAAGGAAATCTGGAATGTCTTTGTCCAGCCTCATATCGAAATATATGTCGCCGTTCTGGAGTCGGGGAGTATCTGCGTGATCGGGACGGAAAATACCGAGCACTTCCCCAAACTCCGACATAAAATTTTGGATATAAGCCGTGGACAACAACGGCTAAATTCCCCTGACGTGGACTGTGAGGTGGCCAGGGTCCGCGTGATAAAAGTTAACGGTAGTGTTGCCAACTTTCACGCACTTCACATCGACGATGCGATCCGCAATAGCACTTGATTTGCAAAGCATTCTCAACTCCGTGGAGGAGAGTCTCTGCAACACCAAGATGGAAGGGTGCTCAGACGCTAACACAGGCGGTATCCCAGATTTGGCGTACAGCGCCTTCATAAACATGGCGACGGAAAATGGCCCGTCCGCCATTAACATGACCATTCTGTCCATGGTCAAAAAGGAAAAAAAAAAGTCACAAAAAAGTTCGGGGGGAGGGGAACTCCCCCGGGTGTCGCCGGGAGGAGGGTCACTCAAAGTCACAAAGTTACTCACGCACGGGTTTGAATACAAAGTCACTCACTAACACACAATCACTATTCGGCTGGCTTCCTTCGGCTGTTGGAGCTAAGGCAGATGGTGTTGCCTCAGCAGAAGCATAAACAAGGATCTTGAATTTCTAGGCGTCTAGGCGCACATGCTGTCCGATTGAGGACTGCGCAACTTATTCAAACGCCTCAAAAACGAGGCTCGTTCGCTACCGACGAAGTATCAAAAAGCCATCGGAAAAGAGAGATGGAAAGTCTGGTCTCCTCCGATGACCTCGCATAAACACTTGGATGTTGAAAAGCGTTTCTTAAACGTAGACGGGCCTAGCTTTGACCATTCAAGAAGAAGGAAAAATCGGAGTTGAATGGCCATTTTCTTCCATACAGCTGTGGGTGATAGAGGTTTACCTAGCGATCGACTTACACGGGCCAGTCAAAGTTCTTTATTAATGAAGGCGATCGCCAGAGCTAGGTCCGGTTTCAATACCTCGCCGGTGGAATCGTTTATGAAGAAGCGCACAGACTGACACGAAAAATGCACCAGCCCGTAGTGCTGCTTCAAACATCCCAGATCGATTTTGCAAGCATGCACTCGTAGAAAACATGGCTGACCGTCTCGTCAGCGCCGCAGAACAAACATCCAGCAGACTCGACTGATGAAGACGTGTAAAAGAGTGAAATCCATGATGCAACAGTCGCCATTGGTAATTAAATAATGTACGCTCAAAGGCAAAAGATCTCAGTAGCTTTAGGACTGCTGCCCACGGATAATTAGGGAAGAACTTAAGGATGTCAGTTGTCTCCCCTGGGTCGGACTGCTGGAAGAACCACGACAGACGTAATGAGCCCCACTCTTGTCGATCCAGACGGCGCAACATGGGCAAAAAATTCACAATATCGATGGTGAATGTCTTGTACAGGTTTGGATGACGATGATAAGGGAGGTAATGGAAGCCTATTCACCTTGAAGAAAAAACGTAGATGCAAAAAAAAACAAAATTTGCCCACATGGGGGGAGGAAAAAAGAACACACGAATCATTGCAGCCAGTCTTGCAGCAATAAGATATCGTTTGATATCGGGTAAACCTAAGCCACCTCTCTCGAAGGGGGTAAATATAAATGAGGCTCGAACTGGATGACGTTGCTGAGCAGACATTCCCCACACGCAGCTCACCATCGCACTACGCAGTCTCTGAAGATATTTGTAAGAAGGCAAGGTGAATAGGCATTTAGATGTTAACACTGGAAGCAAGAGTGTCTTTATGAACCTCACCTTGACAAACATTGAAGTTGGAAACCGAAAGTTTCTGTCAAGACGAGTGATGCACTTCTCAATCACTTCTTGCCAGTGCATAGAGTCCATAGTCGGTAAGAAAGAGAAGACATATCCTAGCACTACAATTCGGTCACACTATGTTATTGGGAAAGATTTAAGATAGTCCACAGTCCATTTCCCATTAGCAATACCTTTAGACTTGACGAGGTTGATGGAACTCCCCGTCGAAGTACTAAACCGGTCAAAGGTCTCTTTATAGATGCTCAAGGAATATGAATCAGACGCAAAAAGCACTACGTCATCCGCATAATCCAGTGTCCTGATGTTAATGGATGCGGCTAGCAGATCATATCCTCGAACATCTTGGTGGCGATTCAAAAACTGTAGTAATGGTTTCAGGTAAAAAATGTACAGGAGGGGGGACAATGAACACCCCCGCCTGACAACTTTTAAGAGTTCGAAGGTGGAAGTTGTGGAACCGTTAATCGCCACGCATGATATGGCCGAATCGTAGAGAACGGAGATAATCGTAGCGAAGGCCCGAAGACGAAGATGACGGAACACGTTAAACAGAAATAAGTGATTCACTTTGTCAAAACCCTTCTCTTGGTCAAGGCTTAACACTGCAAGAGTTTGCTGGCGTGCACAGGCTTCCTCCATCACGCACCGAATGGTGATTAAATTGTCCGCCATCCTGCGAGATGGAATAGAGCAGGAATGTCCGGGTTGATGAACTCGTCGGCGTAAATTTTAAGTCTTGATTGGAAAGCGCCGGTGAAGACCTTATAATCCGTGTTAAGAAGGGTTATAGGCCTCCACTGGGTGAAGAGCTCTGGATTCGGCACTTTAGGGAGCAGGATGATTTTCTCCCCAGTGAACTCTGATGTGATGGAGGAAGGATATCTGATGATGGAATTCAGCACTTGAACCAAGAAAGGGCCAAGAAGTTTCCATGTCGCATTGTAAAAAAAGTATGGAATGCCATCCATAACCAGGCTGGACTGATGAAGACCGTCCGCTGAAAGGAACTTCTTGACTTCGTCTTCGGTGAGGGGACGTGTAATGAAGGCATCGGAATCCTCTGAAACAGGTCGTACTGTCTCAATTCAATTTTCCGTGGCATCTGATGGGAAGATTGGGTGACTAAAGACAGATGAAAAGTGGGAGTGGAAAGCTGATAAGATATTAGAATTAGCATCCACTTCCCTACTTTCCACTACTAAACAGCGACTTTTTTTGGCCTTCGTTCGTTGTCTTTCCTCAGCGAAAGCGGCCGATGACATATGTCTGACGTCAGCAGCCCAGCTGAGTTTGGCTCTGAGCGCTGCGCCAGATACTTTCTGAATCATCAGCGTTGATTTCGCTCTTCACCTACCGAATATCAGACGCAAACTCCTCCTTCGTGGTAGAATTTCGGTGGAGCCAGAGAATTTCTTGGAGCATAAGGAGGTGACGACGGCGGCGCCTCGCAGCATCAATCCCAATCTTCCTAAAAAATCGTTTGATTTTCTCTTTAAAAACATGCCACGAAGCAAGAATAGGAAACACATTGTGGAGATGCTTTTCCACAAACTGAACAAACATTCCCCAGTGTTCCTTGTTGTCGAGCAGAGAAACATTCAGGAACCAGTTTTTGTTAGAAGCACTACATGATGGAACTGTGGTCAGAGAAAGAACAAGGAATAACCTCCATCTGTCTAGGTGAGTCAGCAAATGCATTATCGATCAAAAATAGATCGAGTCTAGATGACACAAGAGGTTCTTGATGGTAAGTGAATCTCGGATTGTTACTTTGTGGATGGCGTGTCCATAGATCGAATAATGCATTTTGCTGACATAAATGATGCACATGTCCAGACGAAAAGTTGTTATCAACGTCTGGATGGCAGTTGAAGTCGCCAGCAATCACCACAGGCATAGCAGAACACAAATAAAAGTTCATATCGTCGAAAAATATCTGGTTCTCTCCTCTTCCACACGGCGCATATACGTTAAGCAATCGGAAAGTCACACCTGATGATAAAATGTCTAACGAAATTACTCTGCACTCGCTGTCATAAATACAGTTCGACACCTGAATGGAAGGGTTAAAGATAATTGTAACAACCCCTTGTCCAACAGGTGAAGATGAGTTTATAAAGACTTGCGCACAAGGAAATTGACTGCGAAGGCCAGGTAGATTATAACCTTTCTGCGTGGAAGCTAATTTAACCTCCTGCAGAAGAAGGATATTTGGCCTGTACAGAGCAATAAAATTTAATAAAACCGATTGCTTAAAATAGGAACCCAGGGAAGTATGTTCAGCGAGATGACCTTCATTCAGAGGATTTAGGTGGAAGAGGCTGACCTGATTTCGCTGGAGGCTGACCTGATTTCGCTGGAGGCTGACCTGATTTCGCTGGAGGCTGATCCTTTTTAGATGAAGAATGAGGCTCAACAGTCCGTCGAAGCGGTGAGCGCGTCCGATGAGAGGAACTATGGCGGCTACTCACACTGCCGTCCCTCTCAGAGTGACACCCACTGGCTGCGACACTGGTAGAGACGGAGGAGGGAGAGCTGGAAATACCTCCTCTAAAGGCGTGGAAACATCACCCAATGGGGCTCCAATGTCTTCCTCTGCAGAGACCACTTCTTCATCCATCACGACGTCGCTTAATGGCTGAAGCAGGGACGTATCCTCAGCAACCTTTGAAGACGGAGGGAGTGATGATGGCGGCACTATCCCTGTTCGTCCTCAGGTGGGAGTAATTTTTTTTAACGATAATCGTTTTAAACATAAATAAAATCTTGTAAACATTCCAAGGAGGAGCTTTAGCAGTGAAGCAGAAAGATATATATACATTTATTACAAAGAAATTAACCCCCCCCCCCCCGAGTAGGGGAAGGCAAGTGGCAGATCCTGCAGTCATCTATTTTTACCCTTTTATCTGCACTTTTTACCTGTCCCCAAGTTTTTCAATCAAAAAAATTGATTTTCTCGAATGTAATATGTATAAAATGTAAAAAACCTCGTATCTTATTTCCTTTTTCATCATTTCCGAACGTATGATATACCTGGTGTTTCAAAAATGACCGGTATATTTTAAAAATCTAAACGGGCAGCGATAGAAATACACCGTGAACTAATTTCGAAAGTTGATCTGCCTGAAAATTTACTGTTGTCCTAAACATATTGCAACAAACGGTGTATTTCTATCGCTGCCCGTTTAGTTTTTATTGATTTTTCAAATATACTGGTATACCGGTCATTTTTGAAACACCCGGTATAACATGCCATATGTTGCGATGGTTTCTTAGGACCAAGTGACTGTTACCCCCGCAAATCTCACCTCCCTGGAACAATTGGGCCTAAACTTCATAGTACAGTAGATCTTATCTAGAGGAATCTGGATACCGAATTTCACTCCTTTATATGCATAAATACACATAGATCTTTTGGTCCTTGCTAATTTTCACTCTCAAAACTCCGTCCTTAGTGGGCTAATCCAAAACCAAATTAAATAGTGAAGGTGCACATTCCCATGGTAAGCTACTTCAAAAAATAGCTTCCGAATTTCAAATTTCTACTTCAAAAAATATAGAAATGATGAAGGGTAATTCAAATCGTGTGTAAAATAAAACCAATAAGTAGATCCATTTTTCCGCTAATTAATAATAAGCTTATAGCTTACGAGCACTTGAGCAATCGTGCGTCGACAAAGCGATTTTACGTGCGCGCACCGATGTCAATTTGCTTAAAAGATGAACAGAAAGTAACAATATATTCCCTCTTGACAAATCGATTGTTATATGACATGCCAGTATCTTTAAATTCTTTACACTCACTGTTTTAGCACGTGAATTCGATTTGAAGGGGTCCACGAAAAATTCTGAAAAGTTTATACGTCCGAGCTAAGGCTTTGATGGTGATATTTCTGAAAACAGAATTTGAAAAAGTTAATTCGTTTTCAAGTTTTCGTGCAAACGGCGGATGGCTGGACGGACGGCCGGATAAACGTACAGACCAAGGGCGCATTCTTATAAGTAGCTTTTATGCTAAAGCTCCTAATAAAACCAATAAGTAATTCATTTTCCGCTACTTAATAATAAGCTTATAGATTATGAGCACTTGAGCAATCGTGCGTCGACAAAGCGATTACACATGCGCGCGCCGATGTCAATAATGCTTAAATGATGAACAGAAAGTAACAATATATTCCTTTATCTGCATGATGGTCGACTTTGCTTGTAAATATTATAAAGTAAGGACTACTGAAATAAGCAAAGGGTAGAATCTTTAATTGCCTACGCGTTTCGTAATAATTACATCTTCAGGGAAACAATACAACTACAATTGAGGCTGATCGCGTTCACAAATTTATGGACATACCCCACCAATTGAAATGCAAATTTCAACCGTGGGGTTTAACAAGGAATGTTATTCGTCCGAATTACACAGTTCATGACTCATACTGCCATGTGTAGATAAATTATATAATCATAAGTTAGCCGATCATAGAAAATAAAATAAAAATAAAACAAAATTAAAGACAAAATAAACAAAATCGTTAGATAACATAATACTAAAAGGCTCTTAGAAGCAGAGTAATCATCGTGATAATCGATATTCCAACAATCGATATTTATTGTTCACATGGCCGATTTCGATTCTTGCTGTTGATCACTTCATTTACTACATCTAGGATCGGGTTCTTTATAAAACTTGTCTGGTTGTTTAAAAGTAACGCCTCTCTTGCTAGTACATGTTTTCTGATTTCTAAAGTTTCCAACGTGAGGATTCGTCTCTGGTCCTTTTGATGTTTTATAATACTCATAATTTCTTTGATTTCGGCGAATGGGTATTTCTTTTCAATCAGATGTGTCGCGAATGCAGATTTTCGATCTCCATTCACCCACGATCTGCGATGGTCGTCATACCGTTCTCTAAATGATCTTTTCGTAGATCCTACGTAAAACTCTCCACAAATCTTGCATGTTGATTTATAGACACCGCTTTTGTATTTGTAATATACTCCTTCTTGATAAATCGATTGTTATATGATATGCCAATAGCTTGGTATTCTTTACACTCACTGTTTTAGCACTTGAATTCGACTTGAAGCGGTCCACGAAAAATTCTGAAAAGTTGATACGGCCGAGCTAAGACTTTGATGGTCATATTTCTGAAAACAGAATTTAAAAAAGTTTATCCCTTTTCAAGTTATCGTGCAAACGGCGGACGGCCGGATAAACGTACAGACCAAGGGCGCATTCTTATAAGTAGCTTTTATGCTAAAGCTCCTAAAAATGCAAAGCGGTGATGAACAGTGTAATTTACCAACGATGTTAGAAACATCGTTACTGGATTTGTGCAGTCGGTCGGTTGGTGTTGCCATTTTTTTCAGATATTTTTGAATGTCACTTCGGATTCGAATAGACCATCGAAAAACAGAATAGGAATGTCTCTAACAATTTTAAGAACGACCCTCCCTCTCTTTGCGTTCATCGATAAAACTGAGTTTAAAAATTGAAAGTTAAGTAATTTTTAAATTAATAAATATAATAAATAAAATCTTGAAAACTTAGCAGAGGAAGAACTCAGCAGAAGAGGAGCTTTAGCAGTGAAGCAGACATACATTTGTACATTTATTAAAAAGAAATTAACCCCCCCCCCCCCCCTCCGAGTAGGAGAAGGCAAGTGGCAGATCCTGCTGACATCTATTTTTACCTTTTATCTGCACTTTTTTACCTCTGCCCATATTTTTTTATTCAAGAAAGATGATTTTCTCGAACATAGTATGTATAAAATGTAAAAAACCTGGTAACTTCTTTGCTTTTTCATCATTTCCGTACGTATGATATATAACATGCCATATGTTGTCATAGTTCTGCGGACCAAGTGACTGTCACCCCCGCAAATCCGACCCTACTGGAAGAATTGGGCCTAAACTTAATAGTACTGTAGATCTTGCCTAGAGGAATGTGGATACCGAATTTCACGCCTTTACGAACCTAAATAGCACACAGAGATGTTGCCCTCCCTGAATCCCAGCCCCATAATTCCGACCCCAGTGTACCATTCAAAACCAAACTAAATAGTACAGACGGGCATGCTCATAGTAGAAATTCCCAATTTCAACCTTCTACCTCAAAAAATGTAGAAATTATGAAGGGGTATACAGTTAAGACGTTATAAAACCAATACGTAGCTGCATTCTTCGGCTATTTAATAATATAGATTATGAGCCCTTGATGAATCGTGCGTTGACAAAGCGATTTCACGTGCACGCGCCGATGTCAGTAATGCTTAAAACATGAACAGAAAGTAACAATGTATTCCTTCTTGACAAATCGATTGTTATATGACATGCCATTATCTTTGTATTCTGTACACTCAGTGTTTTATCACGTGAATTCGACGTGAAGGGATCCATGAAAAATTCTGAAAAGTTGATACGGCTGAGCTAAGTCTTTGATGGTCATATTTCTGAAAACAGAATTCGAAAAAGTTAATTCGTTTTCAAGTTATCGTGCAAACGGCGGACGGCCGGACGGACGGCCAGACGGACAGCCGGATAAACGTACAGACCAAGGGCGCATTCTTATAAGTAGCTTTTATGCTAAAGCTCCTAATAAAACATTTAAATAAAAATTAATAAACAATTTGAATAGAACATGTGATTGTTGCGGAGCGAATATTATCCGTAAAATTCGAAGTTCAGTGATTGTTGATTTAATGAAGACATTCCGCATGCTCGCGTATAATGTCATTTATAATGTCGCGGTAACTCCTATTTACAACCTTTTCCTTTTTCCTGTTAATAATTTTTTGATTAAATACACTGGCGGAAAGAAAATCTCAACACCACGAAGGACTTGTGTTACATGTAGATGAATGAAATTTGGACAGTATATTCAGCTAGGGCATTTATTCAATTGATTCAAGTTTCAAGGTTACAACTTATAGGGGGCGCCACCAGCGCCACTCTGTAGATGCAAATGAGACATTCCAATCACAGATATAAAGGAGGGCGTGTGCGATAGAGTACGTAAAACATGCCTCGAAGGCGACTGCGACGTGAATATGCGCAGCTAACCCAATTCGAACGAGGACGTGTAGTGGGCCTTCGAGAGGGTGGACTTTCGTTCCGTGCTATTGCAGAACGCATGGGTCGAGACGTTGCCATTGTGTATAACTGTTGGCAGCAATGGTTCAGGGAAGGCAGGATTACCAGGAGACCAGGATCTGGATGACCCCCGGCCACTGGAGACAGGGTTGACCGGCGCATCTGTAGGACGGCTGTGGCAAATCGGACAGCATCTGCAGCGGACATTCGGGCTGCTGTGGCACCCAACGTCACTCCGCGCACAATTCGGAACCGTCTTCTGGTCAGGAACCTCCACTCCAGGCGCCCTGTGGCATATTTGCCTCTTACGCCTCAACACCGTGCAGCACGTCTTCAGTGGTGTCAAGCCAGAGCGACTTGGAGAGCAGAATGGAGGTCTGTGGTCTTCACGGATGAAAGTCGTTTCTGTCTGGGTCAGAGTGATGGTCGCACAAGGAGGAGGAGTGGGGAAGTCCTGTCACCGAGCTGTATCCGTCGTCGGCATACGGGCCTCACCCCTGGCGTTATGGTATGGGGAGGGATTTCTTACGACAGCAGGACACCCCTTGGTGGTTACCCCAGTCACCATGACGGCAAATGTTTACATTCAGATGGTTGTTGAACCCATTATGCTGCCATTCATCGCTGGTATGCCAGGGGGGCTGTTCCAACAGGATAACGCTCGACCCCACACGGCCGCTGCAACCCAACGTGCCCTTCAAGGTGTCCACATCCTACCATGGCCAGCACCAGAACGTCTGGGACATGGTCGGACGCCGTGTCAGGGCTCTTCCACAACCAGCAACAACTGTCGCTGATCTGACCATCCAAGGGGTCTAGGCTGAACTCATCGACAAGCTGTCGATCTCGACAAAATCTAACCGTCGAAAATTGGCATATTACGCATTTAAACACAAGTTTGCACACGTATGGCTAGATAATATACACTGATATACACATATTTACACATAATTTTACTCATTTATCCATGTATACATATAAATACATACATAAACACATGCCTGTAGACACACTCTATTATTATTTTCACAGTTCAAGTTTCGTAGCACAAGAGAGTACTTCATGTATGTAAATATTTTTAAACAAGTTTTTGTTAATACTTTTAGAAAATGTGTATTCTTGTCCTATGTGGATTTAGCCTGCAGGCCGGAAACGAAGGAAAAATGATTTTAATAAGAAATCTGTTGCTAAATTTTGAAATAACGATCGCCAAGCGCATAGTCGACTGCTCTTGAATTGTAGACAAGAATGGCAGAATTGTAGGCAGTTGTCGATGGTCAAAGTCTACACTCGAAAATCGACGGTGTAGAGTCTGTACACTGTAGACTCTGTAGACAAGTAGACAAGTGTACACTGTAGACTCTGTAGACAAGTCGTGTTCATGCTAGCTCGAATCGACAAATGCGTCATTAACCACGTGACCATCAACACTTGTCGACAGTCGACTGCTTGTCGATGAGCTCAGCCTAGACCCCCAGGTACAACAGGCATGGAATGCCATACCACGAAATGACATTCGTGTGCAGGCCTGCATAGACCAGCGCGGTGACTACAGCGGGTACTAAAGTCCGTGCTTATCACCATGTACAGGGTGGCGCTGGTGGCGCCCCCTATAAGTTGTAACCTTGAAACTTGAATCAATTGAATAAATACCATAGCTGAATATACTGTCCAAATTCATTCATCTAGCACAAGTCCTTCGTGGTGTTGGGTTTTTTTTTCCGCTAGTGTATATTATGAGACCTCGTTTCAATATCAAAAGAACACATTTTATTTTATTGTAAAAATTATAAAACATTATTAGGAGCTTTACCATAAAAGCTACTTATAAGAATACGCCCTTGGTCTGTACGTTTATCCGGCCGTCCGCCGTTTGCATTCTAACTTGAATACGGATTAACTTTTTCAAATTCTGTTTTCAGTAATATGACCATCAAAGTCTTAGGTCTGCCTTATCAACTTTTCAGAATTTTTCGTGGACCCTTTCAAGTCGAATTCACGTGCTAAAATAGTGTGTGTAAAGAATGCCAAGATAATGGATTGGAATTATCGATTTGTCAAGAAGGAATATATTGTTACTTTCTGTTCATCTTTTACGCATTACTGACATACGCGCGCGCACGTGAAATCGCTTTGTCGACGCACGATTGCTCAAGTGCTCATAATCGGAAGCATGGAGCTACTTATTGGTTTTATCATGTTAGTCCGTCCCCTTCATAATTTCTACATTTTTTGAGGGAGAAGGTTGAAATTCGTAATGTAGCTTCCTAAGGGCATGTCCATCTGCTCTATTTAGTTTGGTTTTTATTTGTACACTGGAGTCGTAATTATAGGGGTGGGATTCAGAGAGGACAACATATCTATGTGCTATTTAGATACGTAAATGTGTGAAATTCAGTATCCAGATTCCTCTAGGCGAGATTGAGGTCCAGTTGTTTCATTGAGGTCGGATTTTCGGGGCTGGCAGTCACTTGGTCTTTAGAATTATTTCAACATATGGCATGTGATATATCATAAGTTCGGACATGATGAGAAAGGAAAGAAAATACGAGCTTTATTATATTTTCTACACATTGCGATCGAGAAAATTAATTTTTTGATTAAAAACTTGGGGAGAGGTGGAGATTAAAAACAGGATCTGCTACTTGCCTTACCCTACTCGGGGGAGGTGGAGATTAATTTCTTTTCAATAAATGTATAAATGTATTTCTGCTTCATTGCTAAAGCTCCTCCTTGGAATGTTTACAGGATTTTATTTATATTTCTCTGAAGTTTTTGTAAGAATTTTAACATTTAGAATAAGACATTGTACTGTTGCTAGATCATAAACTTGTATTTGTATAAAATACTTTGATATTTTAAAATAAATCTTTCATGTTTTAAATGATTGTGTTTTTAATTATTATCTCTATACAGGGTGATTATAATTAAAGTTACGATTTCAAAAATCGATAATTTGAAAACTACTCGCAGAATGACCTGATATTTTAGCAGAACAATCGTGAGGCAATGGAATTTTGTTTAGCCAAGGAAGAAACATAGTTCCAAAATCTGCCGATATATGGCGCTGGCAGGGTTCACATTGTCTGGAGATATGCAAATTAGTAATACGTGACATGCGCACCGCAGACATAGCTGCCATAAAAATGCAGAGCCCCAGCTCTTTGCTTGAATGCTTTATCATGACTCTGACTATGAAAGATCACTCTCTGCTCTTATAGCTTTTTTATAAGAACGATGAGTGTGCATTAGCAGCTATTAAGAAGTTTCGGACATTAAAATCCATAAAATCAGGTCCAATAACCACAAATGGTCTGCGAAAAATGATTGCTAAATTCGAAAAGACCGGTTCATTTGACGTGAAACGGGGTAGAGGAAGGAAGCCAGTTTCGGCTGCGGCAGTGGAAAATGTGGCTACATCATTATAAAAATAGACGAACAGTGATGCTGGAAACAGCAGTGCACGTGGAATTGGCCGAATGCTGGATATGCCGAGCAACACGGTGCGTAAAGTCCTACGGAACATCTTGCGCTGTTACCCGTACAAGATAACTCATGTGCAGCAGTTGCTACCTGCTGACCTGGAAGCACGTGAATCTTTTGCACTACGATTTCTTGCTCGGATGTAAGTGGACAACGAATGGCCATGGAACATTCTGTGGTCTGACGAAGCCTACTTCCATTTGCAAGGTTCTGTAAATACGCAAAATTGCAGGATATGGGCGACCGAGAATCCGTTCCAGATGCAGCCATTACCTCTTCACTCTTAAAAGGTCACTGTGTGGTGGGGAATAACGGTACAGTTTATCGTCGGTCCGTTTTTCTTCGAGATCACACCTGCGGGTCCCTTTACCTGCACCGTTATTGGCAAGCGGTATGAAGCACTTTTGCGTAACCATGTCCTTCCAGTACTTCAGCAGCGTCAGTGTGTGGATCGCACAATATTCATGCAAGATGGCGCTCCTGCGCACATTGCTACTTCTGTGAAGCAGCTGCTGAGTGCTCATTTAGGATCATAAGCCGCCATTTTCCAACAACGTGGCCGCCACGTTCCGCCGATTTAAACCCGTGTGATTTCTGGCTTTGGGGGTACCTGAAGAATGTTGTTTACAGCAGGCGGATTGAGAATCTAGCCGACTTGAAGGCAAGCATCACACACCACATCCATTGCTTCAGTACAGATACCCTCCGATCTGTCGTGGAGCCTGCCATTTTCCGCTTCCAATTGGTAGCGGAACAAGGCGGAGGCATATCGAACAACTTCTGCATTAATCATCAGTAATATGTTTGTTCCATTGTGGCCTTCGAGATATTAGGCCTCCGCATTGGGTTTGAAATCGCTTGTCCAGGCATTTTCAACTTTTAACCGCTAGTTGTTTATCTCTATGGCTTATTTGGCGCTCTTCAGGGGTAAAGAACTATAAGATACTCTCGTGCTCATGCTACTTTATCCGACCTAAAATTTTACTTTGAATTCCCCAGAGACAAATGAAAGTAAGAGACTGGCAGTGACCTCCCCTCTAGTGGTGCCTTCGCGCCGCCATATTGGGATTGGCAAGAAACAGCTGATTGCCGTAGGCAATGTATGTGAATCAATCGCAAACATTTATTTTTTCTAATATCTATCTAAGATATCTCGATGAATTTATTATGGAACCACCAGAAAACTTGCTCTATTAAACAAAAAAATAATCATTCAAATCGGCCCATCTGATAAAAAGTAATTTGATGATAAATAAAGTTATTTTTAAACATAAATTTAAAAAAAATAGTTTAAATGAGAAAGGAGGAAGATATTATATTAAACAATTAACTAGGAAAATTCTCCTCTATAAATTATAATTTTAAAGTAAATAAAATAAAATTACAGATTACATCAAATTACCTTTGATATGGAGTATAATAATAACTCACCGGACCATATTAAGGTTACTTTCTCTTGTCTCTCTTCTTATTTCGATCTGTATCTGTTTTGTTTTTTTTTGTAATTTATATTAAAAAGCAATTAATTTACGAAAATTCTCCTTTATAAATTCCTTTATTTAAGGTAAATAAAATAAAATATACATATCAACAATAATTTGGATTATAATTAATGAACTGTACATTTTATTTTATTTACTTTAAAATTATAATTTATAAATGAGAATTTTCGTAAATTAATTGCTTTTTAATAAAAATATAAAGAAAAAAGCAAAAAACAGATACAGATCGAAATGAGAACAGACAAGCGAAAGTAACCTCCCCCCCCCCCTTTTAAAATAACCCTCATTGTTGTTCTGGCGCGAATCTATTGTTTCCTGTCAGTTGTTGTGCATATAATTGCACAATTCGTTTTTTAAAAGGATCCAATATTTCATTTCACAAGTAATCATGTGTATTAATAATATGTTAATAGTTTATTACAATATGTGGATTAATAAAGTGATTATTACTTTCACTTGTCTCTGGTCCAATTATTTTATTCAACTGAGAATTATTTCTTCCTTTTTTTTGTTTAAAAAAAATTGAGTACCTTTTAAAAGTATTTTTAAGTTACCAGATTTTCTTTTAATTTAAAATTTTAAAATCAATTAGCTAAAATTTGATAAATTATGTTAGGTTTGTTTATCAATAGTAAGAAACAATTTTAAATATCTTCCCAGTTTAAATGTTCTGACTTTATCAACATCCCATTATTGTCAGATAAACAAAAATTAAAATGACACAGCTCTTTTTTTTTTTAAATAATTTTTTGTGACACAGCTTGTTAAATTTTTTAAAGTATAAACATGTAATTGATATTTCAATAAAGATAAGTATTGTGATAAACATTTTTATTGTGATGAATGCATGAAAAAAACAACTGTCACTCAATAAATGAGCACCAAGCTCGTATAACCAGGTATAATATTTGCACAATAGATTTCCAAAGGATGACATTCTTCGTAAAAAGTGGATACATCTTATTAGGCGTAAGAATTGGAAGCCAAACTCTTATTCTTCAGTTTTCTTCATCTATGCTTTCACTTGTCTCTGGCTAAGCCTCCATTATTACAATAACGATAGGAGTTGCGAGTTGTACGCGCTCTTTTAAAAATTCGTAAGGCATTGAATCAGCTATTGAAAGTCATTAAAAGTATACGTTATCGTTAGTTAATGCAATAAAGTTTTTTAAAAAAAATCAGAAAACCTAATACCTCTTGAAGTCATCTACAAAAACAGCTGAAATAACATTGAGAACATACGCCACCTTAGGTTTCTGCCATTCTCTTAATGGCGATCGCTGCACTTCTGATGGCACTAGTAGCGCTCAGCAAAATGAATAGGGCACTGCCAGCAGCGTTGCCAGTTTTTCCCCAGGCCAGACTACTAGAATTGATCGTCGATCCTACTATATACTACCTCCTGGTGTCGGAATCCTACTAAAAAATATACTAAAAAAAATTGTAATCTTTTACTAGCGTAGTAAAAGAATGCATTTTTTTTTAGTGTATACAGGATGAGTTTTTTAAAAGTGGCCCGGTGAACAAAGTGTAAAAATGAGCATGAAAATAGTTAACAATGATCAAAGATCAGTGCAAATAACCTAGAGTAGGTGCTGGAAGTGTCCTCAATTGACCTCGAGGCACGTGTGAAGGCGTGTGCACATGTTCCTGAAGGCACGAGCAAGGGTTTCCGCTGGAATGGCCTGAATGGCTGCCTGGACGTTTTGTTGAAAGTCGGCGACTGTGCGCGGATTGTTCTGGTAGGCCACACCTTTCAGTGCATCCCAGAGGAAGAAATCGCATATCGACAGGTCTGGCGACCGTGATGGCCAGGGCTGTTCTGTTCCTCGACTGATCACATGTTCGGGTGGGAGCACTTCCTATGTACGGGCAAGTGTTGCATGTGCAGAATGGGCTGTTGCACCATCTTGCTGAAAGTAAGCATTGGCACGCTCGACATCAGTAAGTTGTGCGGCAAACACGTTGAAGATGTTGTGCACATAACGGTCACTATTCACAGTTTCATTGAAGAATACAGGGATGATGAGGCAGGCGGAGACAGCACACCACACTCCAATATTTTGTGGATGCAGTGGAGACTCCATTAACACATGCGGATTGACGGAAGACCAGTGGTGCATGTTCTACGATTTGACGTAACTGGACAGATGGAACCACGCTTCCTCTGAGATGAACACATAACCATCCTCCGGAGCAATGGTGCTCAGGAACCATTCACAAAACTGAATCCTGGGCGGCTTGTCCACATCATGCAACTGATACACAGTAGTCATTTTGAAGGGGTGTAAGTGTAAATCCTGTTTCATGATCTTCATTGCACTTGACTGAGACAAATCCAGTTATTGAGACAGCGTAGCATGTGTTCTTCAGCAGCAGCAATGGTTGCTGTCGTACGCACCGTCCTTTTGCGCACTTTCTTTGCATTCAGTACTGATCCCGTTGCATGCCATTTCGCAATTAAGTTTTGAATTGCACTCTTAGCAGGAGGTTTTGCAGGCACAGCACCATCTTGAAACTTAATTTTAACCTCATCTGCACACTGTTTCTATGACCCATGCCGTGCATAGTGCTCTACCACAAAAATGCGCTGTTGCAGAGATATCACAATTTTCGCTACTTCGCAGCATGCACACCAATATCACTCTCTCGACTGCGCAATATCACATGAATGACAAGTCATTTGAAAACTTACTGCGCAATATTTCGCGCAGAACCATGAAAGAGGAAAGCGCCACGTGACTGCGTGAGTCACGCGATACTTTACCAGTTTTTAATTCCAGACACAATTTCCGTGTTATCAACTGATCATCAGTCAGTGCTTTCACTCCAAGACGAATAGTTTTTTTTTACTGGAGTGAAAGCTATGAAAATTAAAAAATTGTATGTAGGATCATCCTACAAAAAAATTAATTTCCCTCCATTTTAACCTACTAAAAAATTTGCCCTACTAAATTCTCTACATTGAGATAACATTCCTACTAAATCTAGTAGGAAAACTACTAAACTGGCAACGCTGACTGCCAGTCTCTTACTTTCATTTGTCTCTGGAATTCCCCATAGGATTTCCCTGATGATCCCCCTCTCGCGTTAAAAAGTTAAACTTCCGCTGATACGAAGGAAAGCATTGAAATGATACGCGATGCGGAGGCCTAATATCTCTAAGGCCGCGGTTCCATGAAGCTGTTTATTTGACATTATCACTGTTGTTGCTGTAAACACGTATTCTTGTCTTTTCGCTAATAACTTTTCCGTAAACCCCTGAACTCTATTGTTTCTTTTTGGCTAACGACATTACTGTGTTTCACGAATCCATTTTTGTTTTTTTTCCCCTGACATTACCCTGCCAGCGCCATCTATCGGCAGATTTTGGAACTATTTGTTTTCCTTCGCCAAACAAAATTCCATTGCCTCACGATTGTTCTGCTAAAATATCAGGTCATTCGGACGAGTAGTTTTCAAATTATCGATTTTTGAAATCGTAACTTTAATTATAATCACCCTGTATACAAAAGAAGAAACTGAATGAGTGACTGAGTGAGTGAGTGATCAACGCACAGCCCAAATCATAAAGCCTAGAAAATTGAAATTTTGCACGGAGGTTCGTTACAAAATGTAAGTGAGCACTAAGAAGGGTTTTTGGAAATTCAACC
>JAHWFO010072851.1:635486-665257 GCA_023313115.1 Rhysida immarginata
GAAAGTTTGTTAACACATTAACTGGTGTTGCACTATAGACTTAACATATTTACTGGTGTGGCACTACAAAATTAACTACATTAACCTCTTTTAGGGAGGGGGTAACGAATTGTAGAGTGTGCTATTCATGAAACGCGATATCTCCACCATGACCTACCTAAAACCTTTCCAGGGTTCCTTCGGAATTACCATGAAAAATTTTATCAAGATTGGTCTAACCATTTTGAAATGCATAGCGAACAGACATACCGAGAATTTTATATATACTACTGTTTATAAAAATCGCAACACCCTGATGGAATAGCCCAATCTGCATTAAATTTGGAGCATTTGCATATCATGGGTCAGAAAAGAAACCATTAGATTTTCAGGTCAATACAATGCGTTTTATTGTCACATTAGTATCGGGTGAAACCACCGTGGGATGCAATTACAGCCTCTAAACGTCGTGGCATTGAGTCAAACAAGCTCTGAATAAGGGCCTGGGGAATGTCCTGCCATGCTCTGTCTACACGGGTATACAGTTCATCCACAGTTGCTGCTGCAGGAGTCTGACGAGCCAATCGATGAGCAACCCTGTCCCACACATGTTCGATTGGGGACATGTCTGGTGAACAAGCAGGCCAGGGGAACAAGGGCGTCTGATGTGCTTGGAAAAAGGCGAGGTTGATGGGCCCATTGCAACCTGAGGCGCCGTTGGTTTTGAGTCAAAGGAATCCGCAACAATGGTACTCGTGCCATCAATCCTCTGGAAATAAAACGGCGTCGTACAGTGCTAGCAGACATTGTCCTGCCTACTGTAGCACCCCACTGTTGTGCTAACACTGTGGAAGTGGCTGTACGATCTGCTACACACATGCGATGGAGGTGTCTGTCATCTCGCGGTGTCGTCGTGCTGGGTCTTCCTGAGCGTGGTCTTCGGTGTGCCCTGTTCTCTTCGCTCCACTGCCTCCATGCACGCATAATTGTCGTTGCATTACGTTCTACACGAGCAGCAATGTCACGATACGACCATCCCGCTTAACGCAGACCAATTATGCGTCCTCTTTCAAAGTCTGTCAGCTGTTGATATGGTATCCTTCGTCGTCGTCGAGGCATGGTGTTCTTTCAAGCAATTACTCTGAAAATCTAATCATTTATACTCTAACCCATTGTATGCAAATATTGCAAATTGCATATGGATTAGACCATTCCATCAGGGTGTTGCGATTTTTATAAACAGTAGTGTATATATATATATAAGGATGATGGCATCTTCCATGACGACAATGCGACATCTCATACATGCATAAATCGAAGACCACCCTCTTATAAAATATAATATTCTTCGGGCTTTCTAATTTCCTGACCATAATTTTAAGTTTCGCATAATGGTCGTCAGCATACAGTTGGAAGGGTCTTCCTCCTTTGAGAATCAGTGAGAAGGCATTGGAAATTTTAACAATCCATTGGGGTCGGATTTGCGGGTGTGGCAGTCACTTGGTCTTTAGAACTATGGCAACCAAGTTCTATATAGGGCCTGTGATATATCAAACGTTCGGAAACGATGATAAAAAAAAATACGAGCTTCATATTACGTTCGAGAAAATTAATTTTTTGATTAGAAAGCTTGGGGAGAGGTAAAAAGTGCAGATAAAGGGGTAAAAATAGATGACTGTAGGATCTTCTATTTGCCTTTTCCTACTCGGAGGGGGGGGGGGGTTAATTTCTTTTTAATAAATGTATAACTGTATTTCTGCTTCACTGCTAAAGCTCCTCCTTGGAAGGTTTACAAGATTTTATTCATTTAGAAAAGTTATTTAAGAATGTTGATTTCATTTGGAAATTGATATGGTTACACAGCATTTATAGTGATTAATGTGAAAAAAGTTACAAGTTTAATGCTAAAATATATATTATTAGAATCTGACATATGTTATTATGAATAGAATTTACTTAAAAAAATTATGTATATGGTCGACTCACTGAATTATGACCACCATCCTAATAACCCGAATACCTGCGTTTGCAGCCAGAACAGCAGCTAGACGACGGGGCATGGACTCAATGAGTGCTTGGAAGACGGCAACATCAATCTCTGTCCATGGGGACAGCAGAGCATCACGTAACTCATGAAGATTCCGGCGTGGAGTGTCCCGCTGCCTGACGTGTCGATCCAGATGTTCCCACAGATTCTCGCAAGGATTAAGATCTGGGGAGTTTAGAGGACAGGGTAGTAAGTGGAATTTATCCTCATGCTTGTCGAACCACGCAGGGCAAATTTTGGCCACGTGGCATGTGGTATTATCCTGTTGAAAGATAATGCCATGTAGGGCTGCACCCGACAGCAACGATAGACAAGTATGCACAGCTATTGACTCTATCTTCCAGAGGAAGTAATGGACCGAAAACATGCCACGAAAACATGTCCCAGACCGTTACACTGCCTCCTCCAGGTTAGTGACGCCCAAAAATGGTTTGTTTTAGGAGATCTCCCAGCGGATACGCCAGCGCCTATCGATACGATGCGATAGAGCACCTGACTCATTGGGAAAATGTAACCTTTTTCCATTGGTCTGGGGTCCAATGTTTATACTGCAATGCAAACGCACGTCTTTTCTTGCGATACACATTTGTCAATACTGAAACCAGACATCTGCTGCGGAGGCCAACACGCAACAATGTGCATTCCACAGTTGTTCTCGATAGCTTTCTGGTGCACTCCTCTTTAATTTGGGTTGTCGATGTATCGACATTAGCGCGTCGATCACTCTTAACCAGCCGTCACAAGCGCCGCTCACCCTAATCATTAACGGCCCGTAGTCCCCTACAGTTTGTACGCTTGGAATGCACATCTTGTCCCTTCTTCCATTCATTATACACCTTCACTAAGGCACTACGCGAACAGTTCACGAAATGCTGAAGCCTTTTGCACGGTACCCGGTGATCATACTTTTTCAAGTTCTGTAAGGTCGCATGCTTTATCCATGATGGCGACTACTGCTGTACGAACTGTTCCTCTGAAGCCACCTTTATACATCTTCCAATCTGTCCAAACGCAAGGGGAAAAATGGACATTAATAAACAAGCACTTATTGAAACTAGTTTAAATAAAGCATAACGTAAAATTTCCCGCATCAAAATTAAAATAATTTCTCACTATACCTCACGATGAAGATCCGTAAGCCAAGCGCGGCCTGCTGCTAGAGATCTCGTTAAGTAGGCGCGCACTTACAAAATCCAGGATATCCCCGTGGGTCGAGTGAGACACCTCTCGAAGAGGTAATTTGATGCTGGGTTGCTGGCAAAGCTTCCTATCCCGGGACGCCGAAGGACAAAGGGAATCACTGGAGTAATTGGGCTTGAGCATAGACTCCTCCTCTGAATCCTGAGAGACTACGTCTGGAGCTGGCAGCGGTTCCTGCGCCGAATGATGACAATCCACTGACTGGATAGGATCCACACTGAGTCCCTGTTCGGTTAGAGTAATGTTCGCACATAATCTGAATGATCGATTGGAAGGGCAACACTTACATTTTCGAAGAGACGTGGACGCCGAGTTCTATGGTCGGGCCTGGTTCGCTCTTTTGCCGATCTTCGCAGAGTTGTCATGAAATCTTCCTTTGCCGTGAAACCTTCGCAGCGTTGTCGGGACTTGGTTCTGCAGAAGTGCCGGGAACGTCCTTCGCTCTGCGCTCCTCTATTCCTTGAGCTCGAAAAGAATCATTCATTGAGTTTTTGTCCAAACTCTTCCGTCGAGCTTGTCCGGGCACCGTGTTCCCTTCTGGTATGTAGCAGTTCGCAAAGACTTTCTCTCTAACCTGCCCTTCCCTGGCAGGCTTTTTATTCTCCTTTTCAATGAGCCGATTGGCCATGCAATTATGCAACGCCAATCGGCTTCGATCTTGTGGCTTCACTACTTGCTAAGCGATTCCATTGACAAAATGAGATTAGAGCTTCTTCGTTATTATTTTTTGTTCACGGTCTCTGGCTTTCCCTTTTTAGCGCTACATAGCATTTTTTTCTCGCTCTAGCGATAAGATTCTGCACTTTCCATTTAACCTTTGGATTCTTCAATTTTATTCGTTTATATTCTCTTTTACGTTAGTTTAATTATTTAGGAATTTACAATTCAGTTTTCTTATTTACATAGTTTTATTTCAAGAATATTAAAATGCAGATTAGTTCTAGGTGTCCGATGTCTCGCTATAACACGAAAAAGTGCTCCTTTTAGCCGCAATGGCGGTAAAATCATTCTTTTTTATTTACTTTTGGAGAGCCACCCTTCTCTTCAAATTTAACACAAAGCTAGATTAAAGAAAGCAGAACTAAAGTATTTAATGTTTAGTGACTTTTGCTCTTACGAGAAACTATATCATTGACCGACGAATGAGTCACTTCCGAAAAAATAATGGCCCACGAGATGGGATAGCAAAAACGATGTTTTCTCGCTTTTCAAAGCATTTTTCATAGTAGCGACGATGTGCATGGATTATAATTATAATAGTTGCTACTTAAATCTCACTTAACCAAAGTGTAAAAAAAAATAATCGAATTAATCCACGAAAATTTGGTCATTTATAACATAATAGTGTCTGCTCTGATCAATCTGAACTTATCCATTAGCTATGATTTACACGGAGATTTCAATGTTGATTTCTTAACAGAAAAAATCAAAGCCTTTAATTGATTTTACCATGATAATCTTTTAAGGATGGACATCTTTCTACAAAAATCATGATGCAAAAACCGACAGCTAAAAGTGTTATTTCTAAAAGCACATCGGATTGATGTATGTCGAATGATCCAAATGTGTGTACAACAAACTGCGTTTGTGTGGAACTGCAATTGACGGAGATATTTTTTAGAAATATAGAGAGATTTGAATCAAAATTATTTATCTCTTATTTTAGTTATTACAAGAACATTGTTTCTTTCTTAGATTTTAATAATATTGAAGATGATATTGATTTACAAAATCAACAGCAAAATTCAACAGATAATTGATAAATAATTACAATGAACGACCAATTTATTATAGACACCTCTTAAGAAAAATGGATCGGCCTCCTAGTGACACCCAAACAATGGAACGGGCCGAAGCGGTGTATAAAAGATAAGCATTGGATCACAAATTGCAGTCAGCAGCAAAAGTGGACTGAATATGGGTAAATCCAAGGATTTGACCGACTTTGAACGAGGCACGATCGTTGGAGCTCGACGGGCGCAGTGGAGCATTTCGCAAACAGAGAACCTCTGCGGGTTTTCCCGCGCAACAGTGTCAAGGGTATTCCGTGAATGGCAGTTATGCCAAAAAACCTCCAACAAACACAACTCCGGACGAATCAGGGCCGTGGATGAACGAGGCCAACGGCGACTGGCACGAATCATCCACAGCAACAGGACGGTAACAGCGCAACAAATTGCAGCGCAGATCAATGAGGGAGCATCCCAACCCATTTCGTAGCACACGGTACGGCGCACCTTGCACCGAGCTGGGTTTAACAACAGGCGGCCAGTATGGGTACCGTCGCTGTCACCGCAAAGGAGGAAAGCGCGCCTGCTATGGGCACACAGGCATCGCCATTGGACACTGGATGAGTGGAAGAAGGTCGCTGGTCTGACAAATTGCGGTTCCTACTTTATCATCTGGCGCAGACAGCACGAGGCCATGGATCCATCCTGTCAGCAGACAACCGTACAGGCTGGTCTGAGGTGTCTTCTCTTGGGACACTCTGGGTCCTCTGATATCCGTATACACATCCCTGAATGCGACACACTTCCTAAACATTGTTGCTGATCAGCTGCATCCGTTCATGAAAACTGTGTTCCCTAGTGGTGAGGACAGTTTCAGCAGGACAATGCTCCCTGGTGATGACGGACAGTTTCAGCAGGACAATGCTCCCTGGTGGTGACGGACAGTTTCAGCAGGACAATGCTCCCTGTCACCGAGCTCGAATGGTCTTGGACTGGATAGAGGAACATGACGCGGACTTCCACCTGCTTCAGTGGCCAGCTCGAGCATTTATGGGATGAATTGGAGAGAACCATCCGACGCCTTCCCACAATACTATCCAACCTGCACCTTCCCAACTACTATTGCTTGATGTCAATCTGGGCTACTATTCCTCCGCAACGGTTTCAACACCTTGTAGAATTCATGCCAGCATGTATTCAGGCAATTCTCGCCACTAAATCGTGACATTAAAAAATATTTCAATGATACCGAAGTCTAACCAGTATTTCGCAACCCAAATTCTCTTTTCAACAGCCTAGTCAAATAAACACATCACCTTCAGTCCCGGAAAAAAACTCAGAACTCATTTACAATATTCCATGCTCACAATGCAACAAGTCGTACACAGGTCAGACAAAAAGACGATTAGAAACACGTATACAAGAACATAAAAATGCATGCAGAACAAAATTAATCAACACTCCCATTGCTCCGCATGCTTACACAAATGATCACCCAGTAGCATGGAACCAGGTAGCTATATTAAAGAGAGAGCAAAATTATATAAAAAGAGTGATCAAAGAATCAATTTACATAAAAAAATATAATAACTATTTGGCAAGTTGCTCTTATCAAATCCACCCAAATTGGCAATTAATTTTATAATTCAATCTATTTTCATATCAATATTTATATTCTTATCAAATCCACCCAAATTTGGTATTAATTCTATACCTAGATCTATTTTCATTTCAATATTTATGCCGATTTTAAGTTCTATTATTTTCGTTTTGTTTACATTTTTACCTCCTAACTCTATCCCACACTGCCCGTTTCACCCCCCAGGTCAGTCCTTCCAGCTAACCGACAGCGCCAGCGGCAGTTACTTCCGAGACGCTGGAGTGACCAGATCGCTAGTGGCGTGAGTGTGCCAGTAACCCCCGTCGAAAACTCGGAGAGTGAGTCAAAAATTTACAGTCGAAAATGCTCCGGCGTTTGAAGGATCGAGTCCTCCGCGTCCACCAGGACATCAAAGACTATTGTAACCTTAATTTAACATATTAATATTATTTATTAATTAATTTCGTTTATATACAAGGTGATTATAATTAAAGTCCCTTTGTAAAAATGCTATAAAAAAACAACCATGAGTCCGAATGACTTCAAATTTGGACTGAGCATTCTTGAAGAAGGGGCATTTGATATGGATAAGAAAAAAAATAGTTCCAAAATTTATCACTAGATGGCGCTGTAAGCGGCATATTATGCCTAGGAGGATTTGTACTATGCAAATTGAAAGATACGCATGCGCATGAGACATTGCATGTGTTATAAAAACGCAGGCCTCATGGCGTTCTCATCATATTTGTATCTCAGCAGCTTGCCATGGGTCTGTCAATGAAGGATCGCGCTCTGCTTGTGAAGCTCTTTTACAAGAATGGCGACTCTGCCATAGCAGCTTTAAAGAAATTTCGGGTATTAAAGGGAATGAAAAAAGGATGTGGTCCGATGTCTGCAAAGGCTCTGAGGTGTATGATTAAAAAATTCGAAGCGACAGGTTCTTTTGCAGTGAAATCTGGCAGAGGGAGGAAAGCAGTTGCTTTGACCTCAGTAGAAGATGTGGCTGAAGCATTAGAGGAAGGGTCGAACAGTGGTGTGCAAACGTGCAGTGCACGGGGAATTGCCCGAACTTTAGACATGCCTGTGAGCACGGTCAATAAAATTTTACGCAATATCCTGCATTGTTATCCCTATAAAATTACCCATGTTCAGGAGTTACTTCCTGCTGACCTGCCAATTAGACACACGTTTGCTTTAGAATTTCTAGCTCGCATGGAAGTGGACAATGAATGGCCATGGAACATCTTGTGGACAGACGAAGCCCATTTTTATCTCCACGGCGTTGTCAATACACAAAATTGCAGGATATGGGCAACGGAAAATCCTTTCGCATGTGTTTCAATACCGCTTCATTCTGCAAAGGTAACTGTGTGGTGCGGGATGACAGCATCATTGATTATAGGGCCATTTTTTTTCGAGGAAGTGGGTCCTGCGGGTCCCGTTACCTGTACAGTCAATGGTCAACGGTATGCGTGTCTTTTACGCAACCAGGTAATTCCAACACTTCAACAGCATGCATGCGTGGATAGAATTATTTTCATGCAAGATGGCGCTCCTCCGCACATTGCAAAGCCAGTGAAGCAACTGCTGAAGACACATTTCGGAGATGATAGAATTATCAGCCGTCATTTTCCGAGAGCCTGGCCTGCAAGATCACCGGACCTCAATCCTTGTGACTTCTGGCTCTGGGGTTACCTTAAAAATCATGTGTTCAGTGGCCCAGTTGCAAATTTAGCGGAATTGAAAGCTCGGATTACGCACCACGTTCACAACATGGTGAAACATAGTGGAACATGCTGTTTATCGGTTAAAACTTGTGGAGGAAAATGGTGGACGCATATTGAACATGTCTTGCGCAAGTCCCGAGATAATTAATAGGCGTTTCCATTGTTGCTTTTTATGCGGTTTTTGGCCCAAGGACAATTAAAAACCGATTTTTCCCATCCGATGTGGTACGACCTTGCCGTGGTGGATGGGCTTTGCACTAACAGTGCCACAACTGTTAAATGACTTGAAAGTCATGTTTTCCATCATCAAACCCGAAGCAATCATGTTCATTGACCGGTACAGTTGATTTTTTGCTAATACTGTACTGTATAATAAAAAAAAATCATGTTTAACTTGTTTTAGTGTCAATTGCATTCCTTGACCAACTTTAATGTAAAAACATCATGCCATAAACAACTCATGCCAAAGCCGTCGTATTTCAATTCAAAATGTCACTTCTAGCTGAATCCGCTTCCGTTATGCCGCTTACAGCGCCATCTAGTGATAAATTTTGGAACTATTTTTTTCTTATCCCATATCAAATGCCCCTTCTTCAAGAATGCTCAGTCCAAATTTGAAGTCATTCGGACTCATGGTTGTTTTTTTATAGCATTTTTACAAAGGGACTTTAATTATAATCACCTTTAATTAAGAGAATTAAGAGACCATAGCTTAAGTTTCAGCCTCTATAATGGAAAATTTCATCGAACAAACAGCCCGAGCAACGCCGGGCATATGAGCTAGTTATCGATAATTATTAATTTTTTCGAAATCTGAGGTAGACACTGACCTTCCTCTTGCTTTGAAGATCAAGTGTGCGAAATTTCATCTAGATCGGAATAAAACAAACAAAAATCCACAATATTCTTTCAGCTTTTTTAAAATGAAGGTTAGTTCTCTGTATCCATAGCAAATGTCTGGTTGTTCTAATATGAAAATGTGCCCTTCTATCCGCCATGCGGTAAAATCTTTCTTGTTTAACGTGCAATTAAATTTAGAAAATTTAGTTTGCTTTCCATGATAATAAATCTAATGAGAAAATTTTCAGAAATTTTTACCTCCGACGATCTTTGTACACCGTCCATGTGGCAAATCGATACCAGAAACGTTTTGATTATTATAAATCATATAAGAGATGTCATACTCCTGTAATAAAGATGACATGGTAAAAATTTATTTTAAAAATTAAAAAACACTAAACATAAATAAACTAAATTCATCACGTTCTATTGTACTTGTAAAACATGGTCAAACATCATATTATTGAAAGCACGTCCATTTTTTTACAATACGATTTTTTTCACTCTAGTATACTTTCGTCTTTTCGGACATCATCAGTAGTAATTTTACAAAAATAAATAGATAATTACTATTTTACAAAAATCTATTTTACAATTCTATTTTACAAAAAATAACTTCTGACAATGTCTGAAAGGACGAAAGTATACTAATCATACTAAAATTATAAATGAAAGTGCGTTTGTTTGTTCGTCCTTCTTTCATGTATAGAGATAGTCGGAGGGCTCGAGAGTCACATAGGCTACTTTTTACCGCGGAAAAATTTAACACCGTTTTCCTGAGTCCTTTTAAAATCACCTGCTTTTGCTTTGTAATTCCCCTCAACAGATGGCATGGGCGAAGCCGCGGATAACAACTAGTAGTAAATAAAATCAATAGTATTGTATAAAAATGGGGCGTTCTTTTGAATAGTTTGATAAATAAACAAAATGCAAATCCAGATATGTCTTTGAAATAACAAAGAAAATCCTTTGAATTTTCTAATTAAACAATTAATGAAAAATAAAGTTCCAGGTCTTTATACTGCTAGTGGATATACTGGGTGAATAAAAAGTCCCAGAACGGTCTAATATATCGAAAAATTCGCGTCTTGTCAAAAAGATAAAAAATACGTGTCATGTATTTTTTGAAAGCTATTTATTAATGTAAAAATTAGCCCCCTGCACCCCTCGTAGTGGGTGGAGTAGGGTGAAAACTTTGAAATTTCAAATAGGAACCCCCAGTTTTTTGTTTTTATTTTGTTTTTGTTTTTTTTTTTGCAGAATCGCATTCTACGGGAAAATTTACATGAAACTTTATCCCAAACATTTTTTAAAAATCTTTTGTAGATAACGCTGTAAAGTGCAGAAAAGTCAAACTGGTGCGAATATCTAGTGAAGTCCAGTTCAAGTCAATAAAGCATCAAGTATTTTTTGAAAGCTACATGATATAATAGTGCTAAAAATAGCCCTCGACTTTGAAATTTTGAATGAGAACCCCTAGAAGAAAGGAGAAGAAACCACTACTCCACATAAAATATTTAATCGGATGATGGATGCAAATTTCGACAGCCAAGCTGCCTTCTTCAGCATACAAGAAAGTTTCGATCAGAGTAGGCAAGCTATTTTGATGAATTGTGAATCGACAATCGACAATCAAACAGTGAAGTGTGCATTTTTCAGATGGGACGAAAGAAGCGCTTTCACAAAGCTCATCGAACCAGAATAAATTCCAAACGAAATACACTGAGGTAGTCAAGAAGCTTAACCAACCCAAGCGGTCTTCCATATTATATAAAAAAGAAAATAAGATTGACCATTGTCAGAAACAAAATACAAACAAAATAAAAAACAAGGAGAAAGAAGATTATCACATCTTCCAGTAGTCCGGGAAAGAGACGTTGCTGATGTCTTCAAAGTTGATGTCAAGAATATGCCTTGGTTTTCGATACTTCATGTGCCACTTCATATCCATTGAGTTCTTCAGTATTCCAGTCACTAGGTCATTGTCATGAATCTTCGTCTTCTGCACCATAAGCAAAAGGAGATCCTGTAAAAACTTTCCGATGTGGACCATGTCTAAATCCGAGTGGATGGATTGGTTTTTCACAGTCCTTCTGTCAAGCTGGGCAATGGTCCTCAGGGTAACATTCTGGAATGACTGTAGCTCACTCTATCTGCTTCTACAGATAGTCGCTCACGCAGGCATGCAATAGAGGAGTGTGGTCCGAATAATCGACTTGTACAGAAGTAACTTATTGCCGATGCTGAGGGTGCTGTTGCGGCCCAGGAGAGCTATGAGACTGTACTTAGCCCTTTTCGCTTTGTTAAGAACGTAGGTCACATGACGATTCCAAGAGAGTCTTGAGTCGATGATAACGCCAAGGTATTTGTAGTTGTCTACCCAGTCCAGTTTCTTATTGAATAGAACAAGAGAATCTGGGGGATGCTTGAACTTTCTGACATTAAGGTTCATCTTCCAGCAGTTAAACCACTATTCGAACATCTTCAAGGCGTGCTGCAAACGAGTGATAACGTGAGCCGGCTTTTGTGCCCAGGCCATAATGGCAGTATCGTCAGCATAGAAATATAGATTACAATTTTTAGGATTAGGGAAATCATGCACAAAATAATTAAATAGCACGAGCCCGAGGACAGAACCTTGAGGGACACCGGCCTTTCCCAAAGCAATATCGCCCATGGAAAGGAAGCTGTTTACATTCCTCCGATTATTAGTCGTCATCACGGGAAGCCAATCAAGGAAATTCTAGACGAGATTAAAAATCACGTGGCTCTGGATAAAATTACTGCCCACACGGGTCGTTCAGCTTTTATACTTTGGATGACCTTTGTGGGTACATCAGGCTTCTTTTCTAATTCAGTGTATTTCCCTTGGAATATGATTATGAAGGGTGAGATTATGGAAGCTATGCTTCAAGTTCCACACGAATACCGATACACTACACTGTTCGATTGTCGATTGTCGGTCGTTCAGACACCATTAAGGTCAAATCTCATGTCGAAGAAACGCACAAAACTCTAGTTTCTGGAATCAAAAGGAATGATATTCTTAAAATCCAACACCACCAAATAAAATCTGAAAAGCTACAGAAATACGTTGTTCGTAACGTTGACAAAACATACGACCTCGAAGATTTCTGTGAAGACCTCAGAAGTGCCAACTACTTCCCGGACAAAGCAATTAGGCTTAAATAAGCAAACGGGACTGTCGAGATGCCAATGGTTCTAGTCCTCCTCCAAAACGCTGAACATAATAAGTCCTTCCTAAATCTGAAACGTATCGGTCCACTTGGCTGTAGCAGTTGCATTATTTAGGGGTAAAAAAAGGCCATTGCAATGTTACAATAGGTTACGTTTTGGGCACGTGTCTCAGGGTTGCACCGAGTCACCACGTTGCAACAAGTGCGCAGGCGATCATCAATCAAGGAACTGTACGAATATAAAAGGTAAGACCCGCCTAAATGTATTCGCTGTGAAGGCCAGCACACAAGCAGCTATACAAAATGCCCCAAATACCCAAAAGTCAATAGGAATAGATATTCTAAGGTAGTTGAAGGTAGATCTTTTGCTTCTGTTGCCTCTGCTTCAGTTGGTAAGTGAGCTGTTGACCACAAGGAACTGGCTAAAATTCAAAGATTTCTGGGTAACTTAATGAATGTGCTGAAAGAAAGTGGCAACGATTTGCAACAGATTATTCCAATTAAGAGCAGGAAATAATCATGGTTAGACATCCGCATAAAGTACTAAAACAAGGAAAACTACGATGCACTATGTGTAATGCAAGGGGGAACCCTCACAAGTGTCATGATTTGGAATATAGACGTAGCCTTTTTGTGCGAGACTCACCTCAAGCAAAGCAGATCTTTCACTCTGCCAGGTTATTATATATTCAGAAAAGATAGGACCCTTAAAAAAGCTACTGATCCAGGCTCTGGAGGGGCAGCTATTGTTATCAGTAAAGGCATTGATCATACAAAGATCGAAACTCCAGATTTAGTGAAAATGGAAGCAGTATCTATTATCCTTATCTTATCTGGTACAGAGGGTAGATTATCGCAAGCGATAATCTGCGGCACCTACTCCTACGAGGGAGTTTTGCGCCATCCCATTAATAACGACTGCTACGAGATGACAGTAGCAGTCGGGACCGACGGCTTAACGTGCCCTCCGAAGCACGGGGGGTTTCATGATGGAAGAGCTGCTGGGGATAAACGAACCAGAGGCTGTCACCAACTGCTGGAACACCAGCTATGGTCAATCGGCAAATGGGTCAGACCAAAGTCCCCCAACAGCCGCGCCCCAAATAGCTGTCCCGCCAGCGGTGGCCCTCAAGCCCAGGCCGTCACCCAACCAGCAGCTGGCCGCGCCTGAAGTTGCTGAACTCCATCGATTGGCAAGCCAACCGACGAGACAACCAGGCCACGGCCACCCCCTTCTATTATCCTTAAAGATGTTGACGTAGGTGAGGTCAAGTTTACTTCCGTATATAACCCTCCAGGGCACAAATTCGACCCTCGCGACCTCGAAGAGCTTTTGTCCGGACCCATTCCAGTTGTTATGGCAGGTGATTTAAATGCGATCCACCCTCACTGGAATTCTAGATGCACAAATCAGAGCGGCTCAGTACTCTATAGATATATGTTAGACCAGATTGACACTTCCATCGTCGGTCCCCTTGAAGATACATACTACTGTGATCACTCACCTGTTAGTGATGTGCTTTACATAGCTGTCCACAAGGAGTTTTTCAAACCATACAACATATATACACAGCGAATGCCTTATCATCTGACCACCTCCCTGTTGCTTTAAATTTCGAGGAGATAAATATCGATCTGAGGGTAAGTCTTCATTACAAGCAGGACTAGAAATTTTTTAGGGAACTTTTAAATGATAGTAGCATTCCATATCAAGATCCAGACAGCAGCAATGACATCGACGAAAATGTCAAAAATGTCACTCGCACCATTCTCATGGCTTCCGATGCTAGTGCTTCTCCAGTTAATTGCAAGCGACCAGACCATCTTGAGCTTACTCCCCGCATCAGGCAGACTATTCAGGAAAAAAAAAACTTACAGAAGACTGTGGCAACGTACCAGGATCCCGCATTTCAAGACGAAAGGTCAGCGAGCAGATCCAGGACTTACGGAATCAAAGGTGGAATGACAAAGTCAAGAGTCTGTCCGTCCAAGACAATTCTCTTTGGAATACTGTCAGGTCCCTTAAAAACAACAGGGCCATTGAACTTTCTTCTCTATTTACAGAAAGCGGCGATTTTGTTAGCAGTGACCAGGACAAGGCTCAACTCATCGCTGACTCATTGAAAAGTCAATTCAATACGCCCAAGGAGGACTGTCTGGTTAATATTACTGGTGAAGTCAAAGAAGTATGTGACAAGTTTGATTTCTCTCAACGCGCTCTTACTCATCCTAATATCATTGGCACCTCTGAGATTTTGAACACTATTAAGCACCTGAAAAACAAAAAACGCAGCCGGCATCGACGCCATCACCAACAGTGCTCTGAAGAATTTGCCTCTTAATGTTGTTTGCATTATCACCAGGATCATGAATGACTGCTGGCTAAACGGTCACTTCCTTAGCGCCTGGAAGGACTCAATCATCCTCACTATTCCCAAGCCGGGACTTGATCCTGCTCTTCCCATCAGCTACAGGCCCATTAGCTTACTGCCAGTGCTCTCCAAGGTCTTTGAGCGAACTATTCTCAAGAGGTTCAACGAGTTCTGCGAGGCAAACAACCTTATTCGTGAAGAGCAATTCGGCTTCCGCACAGCTCACTCCTGTCAGCTCCAGGTATCGACATTTGGCCGAATGGAGATTCGACCGAACGGACATATGACCGAATGGAAATTTAACCGACGGAGAAATTCATTTAACTTACAGACGTGTAGTTTTAACAGTATATGTAATTTCAAAAATATTTGTTCAGATGTTTTTAAAAATAAATGTTTTCCTTTATTCAGTCAAAAATTTTATTCGAATGGCTTGGAAATTTATTCGACTAAATCACACAAAACGACGAATTTTTTAAAGATATTAACAGGGTGTCTACTAAAACGATTTCGTAAAATTACCTGACTTTTCCCAGTTGATCACGTAATTTTCCCTGATCACCAGCACAAAAAAATCTACTCTGATAGAATATCATTGACATTCTTGAATGGATATTTATAAGAGAAAAGGACGAGACACAAAAACCCTGGAATGCAATAAATAGTTAATAAATACAACTGAAAAAATAAATTGACATTCTTCAAATTTTTCGTTCCAATTTCTCATTTTTTTCGGATGACTTTTCTTCATTGACTTTGTAAAATTCTCTGTTATTTTGTAAAATTCCCTGACTTATTCCGGGGATGAGCTTTCGGATTGGTTTAATAATGGAAACATAAAACGCCGGAAGGAATCGAAATAATCAAATAAAAAAATCCGATATAGTTACGACTATATCGAGTTGGAATTATTCGACTCTTTTAGTCGACTATGGACCAAATTATCGCGATATTTATTGATAACGAAGAATATCGCACATCCCTATGGACGATATTTTAATATCGCATATTTTAGAGTAATCGATACTGTCAGAATTTTCGCATTTGATACTATCCGATGTATCTTATCTTATCTGAACTACTCCTACGAGGGAGTTTTGCGCCATCCCATTAATAACGACTGCTACGAGATGACAGTAGCAGTCGGGACCGACGGCTTAACGTGCCCTCCGAAGCACGGGGGGTTTCATGATGGAAAAGCTGCTGGGGATAAACGAACCAGAGGCTGTCACCAATTGCTGGAACACCAGCTATGGTCAATCGGCAAATGGGTCAGACCAAAGTCCCCCAACAGCCGCGCCCCAAATAGCTGTCCCGCCAGCGGTGGCCCTCAAGCCCAGGCCGTCACCCAACCAGCAGCTGGCCGCGCCTGAAGTTGCTGAACTCCATCGATTGGCAAGCCAACCGACGAGACAACCAGGCCACGGCCACCCCCTACTATCCGATGTAAGAATTTTGTCCTCTCATAAAACAGGACAGAAATCTGATGTGTATGGAATAAACTTTTACTACCACGATCTAATATCAAATATTGCCCATCAGTAATGAGTATCTCATTTTATAGAAATAAAATATTCATTTAAAAAGACATACAAGTAAAGACTTGATATTATTAAATAATACAAGACCCTTAGTTGCATTTTGTCTGGTTCCCATTTTAACCTACCTAACGATATGAAAACTAACATTTATTTAAAAAGACATACAAAAAAGAATAATTTTATAGGTCCATACAATATGCTTGCTTAGTAGAAAGAATTAAACAGATTTGTCTCATAAGATTTGTTATACGAAATAACCTCCTGAAAACATTTTTTTTCATTAAATGAATTTCTCCGTCGGTTAAATTTCCGTTCGGTGAAATGTCCGTTCGGCCAAATGTCCGTTCGGCCAAATGTCCGTTCGATCGAATGTCCGTTCGGCCAAGTGTCCGTCGGCCAAATGTCCGTCGGTCAAATGACCGGGTACCATCACCAACAGTGCTCTGAAGAATTTGCCTCTTAATGTTGTTTGCATTATCACCAGGATCATGAATGACTGCTGGCTAAACAGTTACTTCCCTAGCGCCTAAAAGGAATCATCCTCACTATTCCCAAGCCGGGACTTGATCCTGCTCTTACTATCAGCTACAGGCCCATTAGCTTACTGCCAGTGCCCTCTCAAGAGGTTCAACGAGTTCTGCGAGACAAACAACCTTATTCGTGAAGAGCAATTCGGTTTCCGCACAGCTCACTCCTGTCAGCTCCAGGTATGGAGGCTTGTTGCTGATTTCAACGGTCCTCTCAATCTTTCTATGTTTGGTGGTATCATCTTTCTTGACGTTCAAAAGGCCTTTGATCAAGTCTGGCATGATGGACTCATTTATAAAATGATTACTTGTGGCTTCCCTGATGACTTGATTGCCTTGATCCGCTCCTTCTTGACAAATAGCACATTCCATGTTAAGGTTGGTGACTCCTTGTTTGTTCCTTGCGATGTTAATGCTGGTGTTCCTCAAGGCTCTGTCTTGGGGCCTGCCTTGTTATCCACGACTTTCCTAAGTTTACAAAGTGCAATCTTTACTTGTTAGCTGACGACGGGTCCATCATGACTTGGGCACGTAATACAATCCACGTCATCAGCCGCCTGCAGAAAGCTTTACACCCGTGTGAGAGCTAGTTCTCTAAGTGGCGCTTACAGCTGAATGTAACAAGTGTAAAGCCATGTTCATCACACGCAAACGCTAAAACCCTCCAAGGCCCCTCATCCTACATAGTAGGAAGCTTGAGTGGGTTATAAAATTATAGGTACCTCGGAGTTGTGATTGATTCCAAGCTCAAATGGAACGACCATGTCCAATATTCGCTTAATAAGGCTCAGAAAGCGAGGTTCAGTCTGATTGCACTTCTGGGGCGAAACAGCGCTCTTGCTGTGGATAACAATCTCTTGATATACAAGGTTGTGATTCGTACTATTTTACTCCATGGAATGCCTGCTTGGGCTTCTACTTGCAAATCGAGATGGAAAGATCTTCAGACCTTCCAAAATGTTACCCTGCGGTCCATTGCTCAACTACACAGAAGAGTTGCCAACAATCTCTCTAGCTATGAAGATCTGAGGATGGCCCACATTGGTTCCTATTTTCAAACACTTCTCAGGAACATGCTGCCCAAGATGGAACATCATGAAAATACCCTGGTTGCTGGTATTCTGGACCACTCACTCACTATCAGGGGTTCCCTTAGATTTCGAAGACCCCATCATATCTTGGATGACAATTTCGAGAACATTAACAGGGCCGAGTTCCCCAACTACTGGATCTGCTAGATCCTAGTTTTTCGGACTCGCTATTCGTCAATGCGCAAACCGATTCTCGTCTCTACCATGAAGGGACTCTTTTCTGGATGACTTAAAGAGGTTCATCAGGCTTCTTTCCTACTTCGGTGTACCTCATTTGGTTTACTTTTTGGTCGAGCGTGTAAAGTGAGCTAAAGGCTCCTGGACCAGTCGTACTACTTTTTTCAATACACTCATCGATTGTCGATTGTCGATTCACAATTCAACATCCACTTGAATTTAAGCATGGCCCAAATCGGAAAGTTTATACAGGATCTCCTTTTGATTATGATACAGAAGATGAACACTCACGACAATAAGCTTGTGAAAGGGATACTGAAGAACTCAATGAATATTAACTGGCATACGAAGTATCGTAAACCGAGGCACGTTCTTGACATCAATTTTGAAGACATCAGCAACGTCTCTTTCCCGGACTACTGGAAGATGTGATAATCTTCTTTCTCCTTGTTTTTTTTTTTGTTTCCTTTGTATTTTGTTTCTGACAATCGTCAATCTTATTTTCTTTTTAGTATAATATGGAAGACCGCTTGGATTGGTTAGGCTTCTTGACTACCTCAGTGTATTTCGTTTGGAATTTATTCTGGTTCGATGAGCTTTGTGAAAGCGCTGCTTTCGTCCCATCTGAAAAAATGTACACTTCACTGTTCGATTGTTGATTCACAATTCATCTACAAGATGATTAGAAACGGGTTTCCTCCTGATTTGATTTTAATGGTGAAATCCTTTCTTACTGACAGGTCATACCAAGCTAAAGTTGGTGAAAATCTATCCACGACCCGTGTTGAAAAGGCCGGTGTCCCTCAAGGTTCTGTCCTCGGGCCCGTGCTATTTAATTATTTTGTGCATGATTTCCCGAACCCTAAAAATTGTAATCTATATTTCTGTACTGACGATACTGCCATTATGACATGCGCACACAAGCCGGCTCACGTTATCCCTCGTCTGCAGCACGCCTTGAAGATGTTCGAAGACTGGTTTAACTGCTGGAAGCTGGACCTTAATGTAGGAAAGTGCAAGGCTATGTACTTCAACAGAAAGTTCAAGCGTCCCCCAGATTCTCTTGTTTTATTCAATAAGAAACTAGACTGATTAGACAACTACAAATACCTTGGCGTTATCATCGACTCAAGACTCTCTTGGAATCGTCACGTAACGTACGCTCTTAACAAAGTAAAGAGCGTTAAGTACAGTCTCATAGCTCTCCTGGGCCGCAACAGCACCCTCAGTATCGACAATAAGTTACTTCCGTACAAGTCGATTATTCGGACCATACTCCTCTATGGAACGCCTGCGTAGGCGACTATCTGTGGAAGCAGATGGAGTGAGCTACAGTCATTCCAGAATGTTACCATGAGGACCATTGCCCAGCTTGACAGAAGGACTGTGAAAAACCAATCCAACCACTCGGATTTAGACATGATCCACATCGGAAAGTTTATACAGTATTCATTCCTTTAGATTATGGTGCAGAAGATGAAGATTCATGACAAAGACCTAGTGACTGGAATACTGAAGAACTCAATGGATATGAAGTGGCATACGAAGTATCGAAAGCCAAGGCGCATCCTTGACATCAACTTTGAAGCCATCAGCAACGTCTCTTTCCCGGACTACTGGAAGATGTGGTAATCTTCTTTCTCGTTCTTCTTTTTTATTTCGTTTCTGACAATCGTCAATCTTATTTTCTTTTCTGTATAATATGGAAGACCGGTTGGGTTGGTTAGACTTCTTCATTACCTCAGTTTATTTCGTTTGGAATTTATTCTGGTTCGATGAGATTTGTGAAAGCGCTGCTCTCGTCCCATCTGAAAAAATGTACACTTCACTGTTCGATTGTCGATTCACAATTCATCAGAATAGCTTGCCTACTCTGATCGAAGCTTTCCTGTATGCTGAAGAAGGCAGCTTGGCTGCCGAAATGTGCATCCATCATCCGATTAAATATTTTATCCTTCTGTTTCTTCTTTTTCTTCTGACGTTTGTCCACAGTATCTGGATCCATTTATTCAGTGAGAACCCCTATTTTTTATTCTGGAGTCAGATTCTTGAAATTTCTTATCATTGTTTTTTACGGTAAAACCAAGAAAAAATAAAATTCGAATGTCTTTGGAAATATAATTTAGATCTAAGAAGGAAAAAAGTTTGTTCATTATTCTGAGTACTGCACTCAAAGTAATTAGTCTCCGGAAATCAAAAAAACATACTTTTAGCATAACGACAAGGTCGTAGTAGTTTTCTATACCCTTTGGGGTGAACTTTTCAAGCGAGTCACCTCGCCTGTCAACTTCCGGGCTCATTTTAACACTATCAAATACGGAAGCTTTAAAAAAATTTTGGGATAATTATTTGAGCTGAAGTGGACTTCTCGAGGTATTCACACTAGTTTGTCTTTTTTTCACTTACAGCGCCATCTACAAAAGATTTTAAATAATTTTTGGGTAAAATAATATATTTTTACGTAGAATCCGAATCTGCAAAATTAATTGGGGGTTCTGAAATTTCAAAGTTGCACCCACCCCACCACCTATGAGGGCTGCAGGGGGCTAATTTTAGCACTATTAAATAGCAGACAAAAATACTAGGCGTGTCCGAAAAGTACATACTGTTTAGGAAAAAAACGCATAAAAACATTTTTTTCAAAACAAAATTTATTTTTACGTGAATGAGCCTTAATTAAACTATTTTTCTACATAGTTTCCACCGTTGTTCAGATATTTGTCGTAGCGGGAAACTAACCTTTCTACGCCCTCTTCATAGAAAGATGCCGCCAGCGAAGACAGCCATTGACGAATACCGTTTTTTACGTCGTCATCGCTGTCAAAGCGCCTTCCTCCAAAATCACGCTTCTATTTCAAGAACAAGTGGTAGTCAGAAGGTGCACGATCGGCGGTGTACGGCGGGTGATCGAACTGCTCCCAACACAATAAGGTTTTGAGTGACACCAGCAGAATGGGGACGTGCGATGTCATGAAGCAACAGAAAGCCTGGATTGAGCATTCCACGCCTTTTGTTTTACATTGCGTGTCGAAGTTTTCTAACTGTTTCACTCTATCGTTTAATAGTGTAAGAAATGCTCTATCATGTAAAACTAACTTTTGTTTAGAAAAAAATGTTTTTATTTGGGTTTTTTTTTCCAAAACTGTACTTCCTTTCCGGACACGCCTCGTATTTGTCTATTTTTTTTTTTACAAGACGTGTATTTTTCTAGATATAAGGCTGTCCCCGTACTTTTTATTCACCCGGTATGAAATATGGAGGCTTTGCAATACATTTTATTGATGAAAACATTCACCAACCGGTTTCACCATCGTTTCCCCGCTGTCTAGCTAGCTATAATTATTAATTTCTCCAAATCTCAGGTAGACAATGACCTTTCTCTTGCTTTGAAAATCAAGTGTGCAAAGTTTCATCAAGATCAGAATAAAATGTAGATTTGTATAAGCTCCCGTTGTTCAGATGTTTACGATGCCCGGATAACTTTTTGTGGTTAATGTTCACTATCTGCACAATCGGCACATATAAAAATGCAAAACTTTAGAATCCGCCCAACCTGAAAACGAAACTTCACAAACCAACCAAATGAATTTAAAAAACAACATTAATACTCCAAACAAAAGAAAAAAACCTATGAAAAGCCAAACAATTAAACCAAAAAACAAAACCATATCAACCTGAAACGCGCAAACGAAACACGAACCACACAAACTCAAAATCTTCAACCCCACAAAACAGCTCTGGCCACACTAAATAAAAAACGAAAGTTTTCAACATGAAAAATACTTCCACAAAAAACGGGATGAAACAAACTAGCCATTCAGCAGCGCACTCATTGCGAGCAAGAAAAAGGAGTTTGTTTTTTAGTTCATTGTGGAGGGCTCAGCCCCCCCCCCCCCGCCAAACCCCCGCTCTTTCATGCATGCGCACGCACACCCTCACCCACAACACAGCCAGCAAAAACCAGCAGACAAAACAAAAAAGAACACTAACCTTAAACGCAACCACGGGAAGCTCCACAGAGAAACAAAAAATCCACTGAAAAACAGAACTCCAAACACCACAACAACCAATGCACAAATGCCGACACCGGAAACAGCAAAAGCAACTCCGCACAACAAATATGAAAAGCCAAAAAAAAAAAACAAGCACAACAATCAAAAGAGAAAAAAAAATACCACCACATTTCCAACACAAAAAATAATGCAGAAACAAACAGCGCAGAAAAAAATAGAACCCAAATAAAACCGGAAACCGAAAATAAAAATCAACATCAAAATGAAAAGCGTAAAACTCAAGAAACAGAAGCGCCAAAAAAACATACCCCCAACAGACGGAACTCCAACAAAAAACGTCAAACCTCCAAAAACGCAAGAGCAAAACGCCCGACAGGCAACTGCGAATGTGCAGCACCCTTTGCGATTATGCATATAGTGAACATTAACCCTTTTTCTCTTCTCTGATCAATACTCATTCATTTCTTTGGTGACCATTCGATAGACATGAATTAACATGTATCCTTCGAACGATTATTACAGTATGCTTGTTGATTTGAAGAGTCAAGTTGATGTATGCTTTGTTGTCGGTTTGAAATTCCTCTATCACCTTTCCACTCTTTCTCAAAGGTCTGATAACTCCCCATCATCTCCAGTTACTTCTCATTTTTATAAATTTTCAAGAAATGGTTAAGTACTAAGAACTATCATTTCTAAGAAAAGCCCGAAGAACAGGAATTCTATGTAATGTTACACTTTCAAATTTGTTTATAATTCGCAGAGGTGGAATGGAAACTTCTTTCTTAACGAGCCTATTTATAATGCACACTTTGCCTTGCATGGTTGGTCATGAGATACTGTTGGTCCCTTCACATGATGGGCTTATTGTTGCACAAACTTTGACTAGTATTGTTGTTCATGAGATGCCTCTTATTATTATGTCGTGCTATCAGAATATCAATTATTATCGGTAATTATTATTTTTTCGAAATCTGAGATAGACAGTGACCATTTTGTTTGAAGATCAAGTGTGCAAAATTTCATCAAGATCGGAATAAAAATCAAACAAAGCAACAAACCCACAAATCCAAAAAATAAACATATGACGACTAGTGGAGGCAGCCGGGGTTGCCCGGGATAATTCCAGGTATAGGTAAACTGAACACAATTTCCTGCTGCTGACGAAGTGTTCAGATGTTTCCAACGCACGGATAACTTTTTGTCTTCTCTAACCAATACTCTTCTGTGGCATTTCGATAGATATGAATTAACATGTATCTTTCTAATGATTATTGAAGTGCACAATACCATGTGCTTCATGATTTGAAGAGTCCAGTTGATGTGCGCTTTGTTATCGTTTAAATCATAAACTGTTGCCCGAGATCCAGCAGCCTTTTTATATACCCAAACTAATAGATGAGGAAGGTTCTACACTGATCATGGGTTCCAAACACAAAAATATGATAGAGAGTTGATGGGTGACACGTGTATCTCTTTGCGACCTTAAGAGAGACTGGCTGTCATTAGGTATTGTGAACAGCAGACCAGTTGAAGAGTATTGCGGAAGTCGAGCGTTTTGCGCAATAATGTCGCTTTTGAAAATCAAATTAAGGGAGAGAGATTTAGGGACAGAAGGGAAGAATCAGCGACCGAGAAAGGTTATCGGGTGTGCCCTCATCATAGGAGGAGCACAAGTGTCCCAAGCTGAAAACTGCAAGAATAAAAGTCGAGAACTACGAATAAAGGTGTGAACACGAACATTTATGTTTCCGCGCCTTCTTCCTAAGCTACTAATTTTATGTCTGACAAGGTGGTTTTGAATTGACTGCGTGTGTATGGCGATACGCCGTTCGTTTTAACTTTCTTCGAAGCCTCTTTTCAGCACGTTTGGCAGCGGAGGAGTGAACTATTTCCCAAGCCTTGAGAAGCCCAATTCGACGGACAATGTAGCGACAAGGAATTCATCTCTCCGGACCAGCATAAAAGTACGGAGAGAGTAGCAACCATCAACGAAGTGTCGACGCCATCGAATCTCGAGCTAAAGAGGAAGCAAGCGTCCTGGGGTCAGGGAGCCCGTCTTCGCAACGTAGTGCACGTTCAAGGCATTCCGGCTTCTTTCGGCGCTAGTCTATGCCACTACGGGAACTCGTGGAATTCATGAATCTCGTCATGCCCTGGGGCTATTAGCACATCTGGATGAAGATTTGGGTTCCTTTTACCAAAATCGAGATAAGCTGACTCTTGCTCTATCTGTTAATTTTGTCTGTAACTTTATCTCTCTCTCTCCTGTGATAACTTTTCACGCATCACTTGGTGTTGGCCGGTCTAATTTGCGTTCTTGTTCTTTACAGGCTGAATAATTTTTCCTCTTTATTAAACGCCGAGGCGTCGTCGCTTTCCCGTTATGTTAGTGAGTTGCGGCCAAAATAAGTCCTCATTCTGCCGATGCCAAGTCTGGTGAATAAGGTGGATGAGCTATGGATACGACCCCTTTGTTGGCCAGAAACTGTTGCACGATTACGGCAGTATTCCTCTTTGATCCATTATCCACACTTATGTGCGCATACTACACCTTCAACTGAAGAAACGAGCATCTGCTAAACCATTGCATGCACAAACGTGACCTGTCTGAACTTGCTTAAACAATGACTGGGCTTGTATTCACATGCATTGTTACTCGCGTAAAGCTCGCACAGATTAGGGTGTGAAGTCATTCACCGAACTTAATTCTCAGAGGTTGTATATATATAAAGAAGGATGTTTGTGGGTGGGTTTGTTTTTTATACAAATCTATAGTTTTATTCCGATCTTGATGAAATTTTGCAAACTTGACCTTCAAACCATGAGGATGGTCAGTGTCTACCTCAGATTTCGAAAAAATAATAATCATTGATAAAAAATCGATAGTCATGGTTATGGCAAGGCATATTAATGAGAAATGTCTCATCACCAACAATGCAAGGCAAAGTTTGTGCAACAATGATATCAACACGCATTTCACAAACACTATGCAAGGGATCAACAATATATATCTCCTGACCAACAAGGCAAGGCAATGTTTGTGCACTATAGATAAGTTTCAATTTGTAACAATGCATAGAATTCCTGTTATTCAGGCTTTTCTTAGAAAAGAGGGTTCTTAGTACTTAAGAATTTCTTGAAAATCTTTAAAAAAGATTAGTAACTGGAGATAATGGAAGTTAGCAGACTATTTAGAAAGAGTGGAAAGACAACAGAGGAAGCACTCCTTTAGCTCCGTGCTGTATTGAGGAAATGTTAAGCAAGTAAATAGAAGAATCGGCGACCGCTAAACTACACAAAGTAATGAATGGCCAAGTTTTACTTCAAGATATCGAGACAAGAGTGGGCATTGGAACAACAACAAGTGTACATCTAAATTAAGATTACATGAGTAAGAAATTATTTAGACAATCAGTGGCATCCGTGGAGAGGTCCATTGTGAGCCTTTAAAAATTTTTATTTCGAATTTTCATTAAACATTTTTACTACATTAATTCTAAGCGTTTTCATGTGTTTATTTTTAAGATATTGCAAAATTTAATCCAAAAAAAAGTCTGAGCCATCACCTAGCTAATTTGATAGCACATCAGATCCAAACATTTCCTAAAAATACATTTTGACTATATTCTGTGGGAATGTATATATTTTGGAAACTAAGATGCTGATAATGCGATGATTGAACGTTTGTTACCGAGAATTATTCATAATGACCATAAAATAATGATGCAGTGACAAAACATTAATAAGGCAGCGTCTATTGATGAGACAAAGGAATTACGTGTGTCTCCCTTGAGCTCCCTATCAAACGTGCAGACGACTGGCAAAAATTTATGTGTCTGGAAAGGAAAGAGCAAGAAAAAGTATTGGCCAGAGTAACTCTGCAACTAAAACAGAAAGCTATACAGTCATATGACACATCTGAACAACGGGAGTTTCGAATAGAGCAAGAGGGTATGAGATCTTCTACGTCAAAGGCAAGAAAAATTTGAGTCTAAAGTACCTGGTGATGCTCCGCAGTAGTGAGGCAAGTCAAGAAGAGTTTAGAAAAAGTCCCGGTACATCACCTAGGATTCCTTTTTTTTTAATTTTTCGTAGAATGGATAGTACCTTTGCTCTGTTGTATTGATTGAGTATTGATTTGGTTGTATTATTCAACCAAATGGGAGTTATAATTTAATTTTTTGAGATTGTTCTTTTTACCTGCAAGTGTAATTATCCCGGGCAAAGCCGGGTACCTCTTCTAGTAATTATATACTGGAGATAAATTCCAAACATCAGGTATTGATTTTTCCTTCCATTTTTCGATAGAAAGATCATATATAAACTTGCAGAGGCACCCGGCGTTGCCCGAGATAATTACAGTTTTAGGCAGCGGCGGCTCATAGCTAAAATTTCTGGGGGTGCTGCGTCAGAAAATTTTAATTTTTTCACGAACTAGGAAATAGTTAAGTGACATTAAGTTTAAAAGATCATGCAATATACATGTATAAGAATAGTATTAAATAAAAAAAAGACACTATACGTTGAATTTTATGGATATCGAAAGTGAAACTGGGGGGGGGGTGCTGCAGTGCCGCAGTGCCTATGGACGAGCCGCCACTGGTTTTGGGTAACCTCAAGAAATTAAATAACTGGTTTTCTGTAATTCTACAATTTCATACTGTAGACCAGTGTTTCTCAAAGTGAGCGATATCGCCCCCTTGGGGGCGGCAGGGACCTTGCAGGGGGCGTTAGGTAGCAATTGGACGGTAGGGGGGCAGCAGGGACCTTGCAGGGGGCATTAAGTAGCAAGTGGGCTTGCGTACGTTTCTTGTCTGATTAACTCTTTCATGTACACATTAAAACAATACAAAATACAAATAATTTGGTAAATGCTCTTTATTACTATACGTATTTAACAACTGAATACATGGACTAAATTAATATCAATGAAAAACTGTACAGGGTGATCCAAAAGTCAGTGGACTTTTTAAAACCTTGTAATTAATAAATATTTACAATAAAACGATGCGATTTGCATAGAAATGCTCAGAAATATGTTTTTTTTGTTTATAATGAAAAATATTTTTTTATATTAGTTACATTTTTGACCAAAAGCTGGTGCTGGAGTTTTAAATTGTCATAAATTCAGTTTCTTGAATCTTCGAAAATCGCTTCTTAAAGCAACATCAAAATAACATCCATGTAAGCGAAGCAAATACTAACTCAATGATGGTTTCAGAGTGAAACCACGTCACTGGAAAAGGTTAAATCCAAATCCTAATATCCACATTTATTTCAAAATTGGTACTTTTTAAGAGAAATTTTGGACGACGTGAATTTTATTAATTCCCGAAACTGACGGAACTTGAAGAAAAGGAGAAGTTATCTGATGAACATCTTTTAATTTTTTGTAACCATCTGGATTTATTGCATAACGATATGAGAAAAAGATTTAGATTTACTTGATTTGGAAGTTCCGGATTGAATAATAAATCCATTTTTAAATCACGATTATGTTGTAGAATTAAATTGTAAAACGATCTCGAATTGAAACCAAAATTTAGAAATTCTTATCAAGAATTTTAGTTACAGAAAATAAATAGCTGGGAGATATCCTTCTTTATGGGCAGTAGCAAAAAAATTAATTATTGCCTTTCCAACATCCTATTTAGTAGAGCGTGGTTTTAGTGTTGTATGTTAGTTTTTGACGAAGCAAAGAAATCGTTGGGATACCGTGAAATGCGGGGTTTACGACTGAAACTTACGAGTATTGAACCTAATGTCGAAAATTTAATATTACATCAACTTCATCCTTTTCACTGAATATGTTCATTTCAGGTTAAATAAAATATTTAATGATCAGTACATGTTTTAAATTGTTACTATTAGTACTTGACATATTAATAATTATTGTTCTTTATAAAAATATGTAATAAATGTTGTACATAAATACATTGATAAGTACTTTTATTTTTTATTATCTCTTTCATATTGGCAAAAACTTAGGATATGTGGGGGGAGGGGGCATTACTAAATTTTGTATACGCTGAAGGGGCGTTCATAGAAATAAGTTTGTAAAACACTGCTGTAGACGCACCCGGATAACTTTTTGTCTTCTCTGACCAATACCCATTGATTTCTTCGATGTCGTTTCGATGTCATTTCGATGTCTGCTAACTCTCCATTATCTGCAGTTACTGCTCATTTTTAAAGATTTTCAAGAAATGTTTAAGTTCTATAATTGTTCTAAGAAAGCCCCGAACAACAGGAATTCAATGGATTGTTACTATATGTAATTCAATTTTTTTTAATTCTCAGAGTTGGGATGGAAGCTTCATTCTTAATGAACCTATTTAAATTTCGCACTTTGCTTTGTTTGGTTGTTCATGAGATATATATTGTTGATCCGTACATATTATTGGTGGATTAGATGTTGATACCATTGTTGATACAACATGATGGCCTATTGTTGCACATACTTTGCCTTGCATTGTTGGTAATGAGATACTTTTTATTACTATGCCCTGCCGTCATCATAAATATCGATTTATTATCGATAATTATTATTTTTTCGAAATCTGAAATAGACAGTGACCTTCCATTAGCTTTGTAGATGAAGTGTGCAAAATTTCATCAAGTACGGAATAAAACTATAGATTTGTTTAAGAAACAAACGCACAAACATTCTTATTAATATATATGGATAGACTACTAGCTGTTCACGCGGCGTTGCCCATGAGCTTATTAAATTTTATCCTGATTTTGGGTTGACCTGCCTCACTGGATATTTTAGACCCATCTTTCCTTCGAAGTTTCCCTTGACCTTGAGCTTTTATACGCTCCTGCTCTACAAGGGGGGAAGGGGGGAAGGGGGGAAGGGGGGACTAATTTTTAGGCTAAAGAATTTCTCCCGCGAAAAATTCACTTTTGATTTCGAATATTTTTTCGTACAATGCTTTGTTTTCGAGATATGTCCATGTCTACACTTAAATGGACCACCCTGTATGGATTAGAAAAGGCACTCGGCGTTGTCCGGAAAGATTCCAATTGTAGGTAAACAAAACAACTTCAAGAAATTTAATAAAAACTCATGTTGTTTTTCAGAAATTCTACCTTTTCCTGCTGTAGACCAAGCTTCCATTTTTCAGATGTTTCTGACGTCAGGATGACTTTTTGTCTTTTAGCTGCAGTGTTTCTTTGAAAAATAATCGTTCTTTTCTTCAGTGGCATAAAGAACATATGAATTAAGATGTATCCTTTGAGCGACTATTAAAGAGCAGAATACAGGCGTGAAGATTCGAGTTGATATATGTTCGTTATCGGTTATGTCGTAACTGTCGCCAGAGAACGGCCGCCGTCCATAAATACCCAACCCACTGGCAGAGAAAGGGGAAGTTACCGTCACATCTGAAATATTCTACTCTGTTCAAAGGTTCCAAACGCGCAAACTTTTCTTTGGGAGCTGAAGGGAAACACGTGTGTCTCTTTGCCTCCTCGAAAGAAACTGTCATGTATCATGTATATCGATTTTTTATAGATACTTATTATTTTTTCGAAATCTAAGATAGACAGTGACCTTCCTCATGCTTTGCAGATCAAGTGTGCAAAATTTTATCAAGATCGGAATAAAACTAGATTTGTATAAAATACAAACAAAGACACCCACCCACAACCACTCTTCTTTATATAGATAGATAGATAGATAGATAGATAGATAGATAGATAGATAGATAGATAGATAGATAGAT
>JAHWFO010072851.1:665267-679713 GCA_023313115.1 Rhysida immarginata
GATAGATAGATAGATAGATAGATAGATAGATAGATAGATAGATAGATTAACGGGGTCCGCGCGTAGTTTGCACGGTAATTAGTTTTAATATAAATTTAAATGAGTTCAGTCTCCTTTTAATGGGGAAAATCGTAAAATTAATAAAAACAAAATTTAATAATAAATAAAGTCACCAATCTTGAAAAACGATGAAGGAACTTGTGAGATAGAAGAAAACTTAAAGGATGTTGTTGATAGTAGAAATAAACCCAGTCTATTGAGGATGTAGATGAAGTCTTGTGAAGATAATGTTGATAGGGGAAAACGATAATCTTGTAGGAGTGTTGGTTTTGAAATACAGATGAAATTTTGAAGAAGGTGATCCAAATATTTGGGATAAAATTTATATAAAAAAACGTCTTCGAGAATATTTCTCATCATCAGTTGGCTTAAATATTTTTGAATGGTGAAAACAATTGAAATAAGAATTTAACAATTGATATAAAGGTGATGAAGCTAAGTTGGTTGTAACTGTTGGTTATGATTGTTGGCTAATGTATACTAGGGTGATTGTTGTTTAAAAGTAGTGTCCATTTATTGTTTATCTCTATTGATGGCTTGGCTAAATTTTTGTTATTTGTAATGATATTTATTGTTTCTTGAATTAATCTTTTTTTATAATTTTCTTCTTTTCCAATGATTTTTGTGTTATTCCAATATTGTGTGTGGTTTTCTTTGATACAATGATTTACTAAATGGTTGTTTTGTCTTTGTGGCGAAGTGCTCTTTCATGTTCTTTTAATCTCATTTCTTATTGTCGTTTAGTTTGACCTGTGTAGATATGTTCACAATTTTTACATGGTATTTGATAAATTATATTTCTAGTGTTCCATTTTTCTTTATTATTTTGACATATTTCTTTGAAATTGATATTTGTGCTATTATTTTGATTGATTGTTGTTTTTAGGTTGGTGGTGGTTATTAATGTTTTAGTAATGTTATTTGTTATTTTTGGTATGATTTTTATGTTTGGTATTTGTTCTAATATTTTTTTCTGTTTGTGGAAAATTTTATTAATGTATTACATTGAATATCTTTTTTGTTGTTCTTGTTGAATTGGTATAGTTTTAGTTGTATTATTTGTAAACGCATCTATTAAAATTTTGTCTATTAAAGTTATTGGATATTTGTTTTTTATTAGGTTCAGTTTAAGTTTTTTTAAATTTTTAGGAATATATTTCGGGGAAAACGAAATAAACACCAAAAAATATTAGAGAATAAATCATAAGATGTTCAGTGAGGGTTATATTGTGCGCCAACCTCAGCTGTTCAAATTAATGATGAAAAATAGAAAAGAAAGTTCCGCAGCGTGGATTCTAACCAGGAACCTTTGGCTCAGACCGCCAACGTGCCAACCAATTGCGCCACGGCCATGAAAGCTAACCGCTATTTACATGACCTTTGGGCTTGGATGGAGCAGTTACCTAGTCCGCAGGCCGGGACTATCTTTCCTAAGGCGTAAAATTCATTAAAGAATAAATCATAAGATGTTCAGTGACGGTTTTATTGTACGCCAATAAAACCTCAGAGGGCCGCAGTGGCGCAATTGGTTGGCGCGTTGGCGGTCTGAGCCAAAGATTCCTGGTTCGAATCCAGGCTGTAAAATTTTCTTCCCTATTTTTCATTATTAATTTGAATAGCTGAGGTTGGTGTACTATAAAGAAAAATGGTTCGCATAACCACCTTATAAAGCAAAAGTTTGCTATCCATTCCAAGGGCGCTGTTTCACCCCAGAAGAGCAACTAGACTAAACTTTGCCTTCTTAGCTTTATTTATCGCATAGGAGACTTGGTCACCCCGATTTAACCTGGCATCTACCACCACTTCAAAGTATTTGTAATTTTTTACCCATTCGAGCTCTTTACCAGAAAGGAAGAGAGGACTCGGGGTTTTCCGAAGTTTCTTCATAATAAACATTGCTATGCGTTTGCCAACGTTTAGGTCGAGTCTCCACTTTGCAAACCACTTCTCGCACAAAAGTGTAAAGTCTTTTGTAAGCGTGATATGGCGTGAGCGGGATTGCGGTCAGTAGTCATGATGGCCGCGTCGTCAGCGAACAGATATAGTTTGCACTTAGTAAAAATTGGGAAGTCATGGATGAAAAAGTTGAACAGTGCAGGGCCCAGGATAGAGCCCTGGGGAACATAGGCATTGACGTCACAAGGTTTAGACATGGAGCAGCCAACCTTAACACGGAATATCCTGTTTGACAGAAAAGAACTAATCAAGATAATCAGTTTGTCCGAAAAACCACAAGTAAACATCTTTTATATGAGGCCGTGTGCCAAACTTGATCAAAAGCTTTACGAACATCCAAGAAGACTTAGCACAGTTATGAGTAGCATGCAGAGATTTCCGGGTTTATATAGGCTAAACTGACTAACCAATGAAATGTGAACTCGGCTTAATTAGCCCATTGGCTTAAGTGATGATGTATTTTTTTCCTTTTGATGCATTGTCATTTGCAACTTTCGCATGGGCTGTATTGACCAATCAGAGCAAGACATTCGAACGATGTACGTTGTAATGAAGTGATAATTTAACCAAGGGAAAGTTTTAAAATTTGTACGTTATTTCGAGGTGTACGTTAAAGTGAGGTACGTTATTCTGAAACTTCTTAGCATTAAAATGCCTACATGTCGGCCGGGGATATTAAATTTGTACGTTATTCTGAAATGTACGTTAAAGTGAGGATGTTATAAGACGATTTTATTGTAACTCAAAATTTGTTTCAGTAATCCTACAATTTCCTGCAGTAGACTTTCCCGTTGTTCAGATGTTTTCGACACCCGGTTAACTTGCTGCTTCCCTGGCCAATTCTCGTTTTTTACTTCGGTGGCATTTCTTTAGATATAAATTAACATACAGGGTGTAACAGTCTGAGTGTTACAAACTTACAGTACTTATATAGATGATCATAATAAGCATATGACCATAGCAGTTGAAAAGGACGTTAATACCAAACAAACCAAACCGTAATAAGCATTTTATTTCCTGTAAACATTAGTCCAGAAATGCATAACTGATGAGTTACAGAAGTGAACACATGCAGCCTTCACTGAAGTTACAGTAGCTGTTCAAACTGACGGCCTCCAACCTCAATGCATGTTTGGCATCTGCGGTGTGAGTTGTTGTACACTCTGTCGAGTAGCACTGGAGTGTCTTTTATGTCTTCAGTGCCTGCCGCCAACCGTGCTACAATATCCGCTTTTGACTCCACCGGGATTTCATAAACGATGCCCTTTAAAATTCCCCACAAAAAGAAGTCAAGTGGGTAAAAACTGGTGACCTTGGTGGCCATGCCACCGGACCCCCCGCCCAATCCATCGTTCAGCAAATGTTTCGCCAAGATAGTCCCGGATAGCGTGCGCGAAATGGGGTGGCGCACCAACATGCTGAAACCACATGTTGCGATCGGGTCGAGCGATACATCGTACAAGTTGGCAATACTTGAAGAAAGATAAGATATGTGGCTGCTGTGAGATGATGTGGTAGAATGTAAGGTCCAATAAGACGGCCGTCGACAATACCAGCCCATATGCTCACTCCAAAACATTGCTGGAAACACCTGGGCCATGTAGCATGTGGGTTTAGGCGTTCCCAATGGTGCATGTTCCAGCATGAAGAGACCCAATCTGGGAAACACTGGTTCCCGCATACAACGCCGGAGGAACCATCGACAGGAACCATGTAACGTGAAGTAGAAAGTCATCTGGCCCCAATGCTTGAACTCTCTTCCGATTGTATGGATGGAATAGCTGTTCGTGCAAAACTCGCCTGACAGACATGTGGTCCATGCCCATGGTACCCGCAATAGCACGGCTACTTGCTGATGGATTCTCATGAATTCGACGAAGCACCTCGTCCTAGAATCCCAGAGTGTCAGAACCAACACCTAAACGATGCACAACAAAGGTTGAAAGATTTTGGGAAAAATGGGTGAGAAAGAGTCACTCAAGGAAAGAAAATTCCCAACGGTGTGCTTCACTGCAATTCAAAAGTCTTAGAAACCTCAGCCAACCTGGCCAGCCCAAGCTGACGTTGAGTGACACTTTCTCTTTCAAGGGGAAGGGTGTGATTAAAAATTGTTTTTAGACTAATGTGGTGTTGTTCTACAGGGAAGCAATTGGAAATTTTTCTCTATCTTTAATAGCAAATGGATAACCTTAAATTTGGGGGCCAGAGTCAGATTTCAGTGCGGCAATGAATTCCCCCCCCCCCGCCCTATTACCCATAAACCACACTCATCAGATCTCGCCTACATGGCACCTTTGAAATATCTGCCATGTTACCAGACATTTTTAACACTCTGTATATAGAAGACTAGCAGAGGCACCTGGCGTTGCCCGGGATAATTACAGCTGTAGGTTAAACAGAACAACCTCAAGAAGTTATATAATAAAATAGTTTTCAGTAATTCTACAATTTTCCTTTATAGACGAAGCTGTTTCCGACGCCCGGATAATTTTTTTGTCTTCTCCGCCCGGACACCTTTGCCCTTGACGTAGAAGCTCTTATATCCTCCTGCTATGGACGAAGCTTCCATTGTTCAGATGTTTCCAACGCCCGAATAGCTTTTTATTATCTTTCTATTGCCAAATTTCTCTGATCAATACTCGTTTTTTCTCTTTTCTTTCCAAACACACAAACTTTCGTCTAGAGGTTTTTAGGGAGCTCAAGGGAGATCCGTGTAACTCCGTAGCCTTCTCGATAAACTCTGCCTTATCTACGTCCTGTCATTGCATCATTATTTTATGCTCATTGTTAATAATAATAAAATTTATCGGGGATTTTTTAGAAAATGTTTGAATCTGCTGAGCTACCAAGATAATCCCGGTGTTGCTCGGACTCTTTTTTTGATTAAATTTGCAATCTGAATGTGAATATACAGTAAAAATGAACACATGAACACGCTTAGAAATAATACGGTAAAAATTCATAATGGAAATTCGAAAAAAAGTTTGGTTTATTTACTACTTGGTAATCAGTTGTTGCAATTCGCACTCTCCTCTCGATGTCTTGAAGCAAAACTTGGCCATTTATCACTTTGTATAGTCTGGCAGTCGCAGTTTCTTCTGTTGATATGCTTGCATCGCCTGGGAACTTCGATGAGTACTTGATCACTCACCACTTGCTCAGTTACTCAATAGTCTGGTAACTTTCTTTTATCTCCAGTTAGTGCTAATTTTTAATGATTTTCAAGAAAATGTTTAGTTCTGAGAATTATTATTTCTATGAATAGCCCGAACAACAGGAATAATATGCATTGTTACAAATTAACCTTATTTATAAAGCATAACTTTGGTCTACATTATTGGCCATGAGATATGCACTGTCATATCACTGAATTATGACCACCCGCTTAGTAATGGGAGTAGCCACCCTTCGCCGCTATAACTGCTGATAGGCGTCGTGGCATGGACGCAAGAAATGCGCGGTATGTGTCCAATGGTATGGCAGTCCATTCCGCTTGAAGTGCTGTCCACAGAGCTTCGAGAGTCATATGTGGAGGGTTCAGCTGCCGTACATGGCGATCAAGGTGCTCTCACAGATGTTCGATTGGATTGGTGTCCGGCGAATTAGCGGGCCAAGGGAGCACTCGAAAGTCAGTAGAGTGTTCCTCGAACCAATCCAGAAGGAGACGTGCCTTGTGGCAGGGTGCGTTGTCCTGTTGGAACACACCATCACATTGGGGGAACATCGTAAGCATGTACGGGTGCACCTGGTCCGCTACGATTGACAGATAGCCACAGGCATTCAAATTGCCGTCTAGACGAATCAGTGGACCTAACTGCTTCCAACAGAAGATCCCCCACACATGACACTACTCCCACCAGCATGTTTCCAGCCCACAATAGCCTCCTGCAGTCTCTTTTCGTGGTGTTCACGACGCACTCGCCATCGCCCGTCAATCTTATGGAGCAAAAACCTTGACTTGTCGGAGAAGGCTACCTTAGCCCACTCATCTGTGGTCCAATGGCGGTGCTCACGTGCAAAGTCTAGGCGTCGTTGACGATGACCCCCTGGTCAACATGGGTGCAACAACCATGCGTCGACTGTTCAGGCCCATCCGTAGCAGGGTGCATTCAACGGTAATGTCGGATACACGTCTGTTGGCACCACTGTTGAATATGGTGGTCAGTTGATGAACTGTGGCTCTCCTGTCACCTTTTATGAGTCGTCGTAGGCGCGCTCACCCAGTTGGTCGATGGCTCGTGACCCTTTACTGTGATGGCGTTAGGACGCGATTTCTGTCCCTGCTGTCCACTCTTTGTACACCTTCACTACAGTTTACCGTGAACAGTTCACAAATCGTGCCGTTTCGGAGATGGCGCCACCCTTGCTGCGACAGCCTTTTATCATCCCTTTTTGGATGTTCGTTAAATTCGGACGTTTACCTATCTTGAGGCTCGTGCACCTGCCGTTTGATGCACCAGCTTTAAAGCTTTCTCAGCCTGTTATGCAAATTTTTCAATGTGTTATCTTTGTTGGGGCGAACCATGCGTGTGCCTTAAAGGGGTGCTGGTCATAATTCATTGATATGACAGTGTATGTTGTTGGTTCATGCGTAGTGTTTGTGAATTGCTTGTTGGTCATGATGTTGGTCCATTGTTGATACATATGCACTTTGCCTTGCATTGTTGGTCATGAGATACTTTCTTATTAATATGCACTGCCATCATGAATATCGATTTATTATCGATAGTTATTATTTTTACGAAATCTGAGATAGACAGTGACCTTTCTCATGCTTTGAAGGTCAAGTGTGCGAAGTATCATCAAGATGGGAATAAAACTGTAGATTTGTATTAAATACAAACAAACCACCCACAGACATTCTTCTTTATATATATAGATAGATAGACCAGCTGGTGTACCCGGCGTTGCCCGGGCTTAGCATAGAGGGAACAGTGTTAATTTGTTTCACTTAATCACCTTAAATTGTTTCGTGTATATAAAAACGACTGTTATGGTTTCTGGTGCTGGGTCTCTAATCCCAGACCTCTCAGCCGAAGTTCGAGTGCGCTGACCAGACAATTTTTTTTATATCCAAGCTTTTACTGCAAAGCTTGACTGTACACTATATTTTTGTTTGTCCGTCCGGGGCATAGACAAACAAATTTACCGGGGTACCGACTCTTGAGCATGCTACATATAATTGCCGATGCGAAAAACACGGCGTTTCCAAGTTAATACCTGGCACATAAAGCGATTGCCCTTGTGTCTTGTTGATACTCATAGCGTATGCAAGCCGCATGGAAACTGCAATCGTTTGAAATCGAAGGGCATATTTGTATCACTGGGTATCAACGGAATGCGAGGAATGAATAAGTCTTCACCTGCGGCATTCCCCGTAATGATCTTGGCCTCTATTACGTTCGGCAATAGATTCTTCACGGTGAGTCTTCTTCCCTTGCGCAGCCTTGGCGGGTCTGTGTTACGTAATAGCATTATAGGTGATGCTTTTTTTTAAAGCAGGCTTATGTGGCGGCTTTCCTGGGAGTTCAAGGGAATTTAAAAATTCTGTAGGGTAATTCACAACTTGCCTGCTCCATATCCATTACTGTATCAAAAGATGAAAAGATAGCAGAGTTGCCGGGAAGCATTTCCTGAATAAGATCGTTAACATATTTAACGCTCTCGTTTTTTGGAGCTAAATGGCCGTTTCCCACAGCCATCGATGCGAGTTGTAATTTTCGCTTATATCCGGAAACATTTTAGCTCGTCGAGTGAAACGAAATTCGAGGGAAACGAAATTAGACCAGTAGTGGGGTCGACAGGAACTTCTCCATTGGCAAGTGACAGCAATTGCTGGGCAAACTGCTCTGCACATGTTTCTTCTCGTAAATGAACCCTCATATTCGTCTTGAGATCCATTTTGCGCACATGCCTCCATAAGGTCGATGACTTCCAGACATGCGTTAAGTTCATCTATTGGCGTAGAGCATGGAATCACAGGTAGAGCACCGCCCATAAGCCGCCTATTTCCCCGTATGTCTTGCAAAGTGCGATCAAGCGCTTCTAGTGTCTTTTTGTAGGCCATGGTGCATTCGTCCCAAACGATTAGTTTGCAGTGCTTGAGCACTTGTGCCTGACTGGAGCCTTTGTTTATGTTGCAAATGGGTTGTTATGAAACCTGCAAATTCAATGGTAGCTTCAGAGCTAAATGCGCTGTTCGGCCGCCAACTAAAAATTCAGATTCTATTCCAGAAGAAGCTATAGCCAAAGCAATTTCATTTCTTTGGCGAATCTCAACCAGCAAAATATTTATCAGAAATGTTTTTCCAGTTTCCCCGGATGCGTCGAAGAAACAAATACCATCATTTCCATCCTGAATGAGACTTAAAAGAGTGTCATAGGGTCTATTATTTTCAACAAAAAGTTGGAGCATTAATGTCGTAGTTCCTTTCCCTCCAAAAATCTCTATCTAGGACCTCATGATCCGGCGCCTCTAGCCCAAGCTGCAAGAGTTTTGCCGTTAATAAAGATACATTTGTCCTCAAGAAGTATAAGTGCTTGTTTCGTTATTGCCGCAGTGTAACCTGAGTTGACTGGGTTAGCTCTTTGCACATCTCTGAGAATGTCTTCACTTAAAATTCTTTATATTTATCCCAAAGGCGTTATGGATTTGATGGAGTCGACGTTGTGATTATAATGGGTAAAAGATTCCGGAGTTGCTTTGGGAAACACGTGGCAGATGTCTTTGCCAATATCGTATCCAAGTGTTGATCATTTTCAAGCAATCCGTGTTTCTGACATGCTTCTCTATAGCTTTCGCACAGTTATCCGTCGAAGGTTTTTAAGATCATTATATGATGTTGGTTTTCGCACAACGTGAAGTAACATTCTCAGGTAGTAGTACTCAGAATTGCTGGGATGAACAGTAAAGGCACGGCCAATGGCATCAGTTGTGAATATGTCCGTATGACCTGTAACTTGGGCTTCCTTCTTCCTCCTGCAGAAAATTTTGCGTGACGCGTTCCAGGTGTAGTATTTTGACTTAGAGTAATGTCTTTGCAAATGGATCTTGCTGGGACAAATGGAAATACGCTGTTAATGTTGTGTTGGGAAACAGTTCCACTCTCTCTTGAGCATTCATTTCCGTAAGGTATACTCGCTGTTCGTTCTCTAAGTGAACGCTTAAATGGACAACTATTGGGTATCGTTCGTGGATTGGAAAATTTAAGAGGCCCGAAATAGCCTCATTACTGTTAATATATCTCCCCAATTAGTATTGAGTCACCTCATCCACCGCATTTTCATTGGCTAATCCAAAAAGGGCCAGAGCACTGCTTTTGATGACGTATGGATAGTTTTTTGTCTTTTAGCTGCAGGGTTTCTCTGACCAATGCTCTTTCTTTTTTTCGATGGCATTTCGATAGGTATGAATTAATATACATCCTTCGAACGATTATTAAATAGCACAACACAGATAAATCGTATGCTTGTTGGTTTGATGAGACGAGTTGATGTATTCCTTTATTCGGAATAAAACTGTAATAGGTTATACACTGCTCCATCGTTCCAAACACACAAACACACACACACACACACACACACACATACACACCCTCACACACACACAAGCACAAACAAAGAGACACACTTTCACCATTCATCTGAACGCTTGTTAGGGAGCTGAAGGGAGACACGTTTATGCTCATTGTTATTGATGACTTGCGTGTTGATACCATTGTAGATGCGAACACGACTGGCCTATTGTTACACAGACTTTGCCTTGCATTGTTGGTCATGAGATATATATTGTTGGTCCGTAATGTTGGCAAATTGCGTGTATAGGCGATTGTTGATACCTATTGTTGCACTTGATTGTTGATATCTATTGTTAAATCTTGGCCTTACATTGTTGGTCATGCGATACTTATTAATATGCACTGTCATCGTTATGAATATCGATTTATTATCGACAATTATTACTTTTTCGAAATCTGAGGTAGACAGTCACCTTCCTGATGCTTTGAAGATTAATTGGGCAAAATTTCATCAAAATCGGAATAAAACTGTAGATTTGTATAAAAAACCAACAAACCCACCCTCAAACAAACAATTGGTGAGTCAAAAATCGCAGCACACCCTGTTTTTCGAAAACTTTGCAGGAATTGGGAAATCTGAATATTCCATTAAGGTATGGGTGAGGTGGTCTATTTTTGAAATCGGCCATCTTGAATCTAAGTCAATTTTTTTAAATGGAAGGGGGTCGTGTGAAATATCAAATAACATCAGCATTTTCTGACAATTTCATTCCTGTAAACAGATTTGAAGTAGCAGTTATGGTTCAATAGTTACAACACATTTTGTTTCATTTTGTAGCAGGTAACTAAAGATGACTTTACCACGGAGGAGAGAATTGAGGTCATTTTGATCTCTGGAGAACGAAGTTTTCTTGTCATAGCTGCAGATTTTAACAACCGGCATCCAGCAAGATCTCCAATTTCACACAACACTTTCACGTGCTTAATTAAGAAATTCCGAGAAATTGGGACTGTGGTTGACAATAAGTGCTACTGACGAGACAACCTCAACAATGGTTTTGGCATCCTTCCTCAAGAGCCCACAACGCAGCACACGACGTTTGTCAGCAGAATGTGGAATCAGCCAGTCGTCGATCATACGAATCCTTCATGCTCATCAATGGCATCCATTCAAGATTCAGATGCTCCAGCACCTAGCAGAGGATGATCCAGACAGACGTATGCAGTTTTGCACGTGGGCCCTAGAGCAACATCGCAAGATCCCTCTTTTGCACAAGCTATCTTGTTCAGTGGTTAGATGTTCAATTTCCTGGTCATTGAATTGGCCGACGTGGTGCTCTGGAATGGCCATCCAGATCTGATCTCACACAACTTGACTTTTATCTGTAGGGGTCATTTAAAGCAACTCGTATATGCAGAGAAAATCAGAAACAGACACCATCTCCAGCAACGGAGCGTGTGCCAGAATTTCTGCGGAAGTCCTTCTGCGAGTGCATAACGATTGGATTCAGCACCTTCAAATGTGCCTTGATTAAGAGGGACACCATGCTGAACACATTAAATGACGGTCCTTTATGGAGAACAGTCCAGTCTGTAATTCCAAACAAAATGTGTTGGAACTTTTGAACCATAACTGCTACTTCAAATCTGTTTACAGGACCCCTTTCCATTTAAAAAAATTGACTTAGATTCAAGATGGCCGATTTTAAGATGGCGGCCATGTTCGGTACATACCGTAAAAGATAGACCACCTCACCCATACCTTACTGGAATATTCAGATTTCCCAATTCCCGCAAGGTTTTCGAAAAAACAGGGCTTGCTGCGACTTTTGACTCACCCTGTATGGACTAGCAGAGGACCGGGCGTTGCTCGAGATAATTATACATGTAAGTAAACAGAACAATCTCAAGAAGTTAAATTATAACTCCAAATGGTTAAATAACAAGAACATAACTCGTAAAACGATTTTCAAATATGCTGAAAAGAAGAATATAAATATTTGTTGTTTAATATTACAGTCATATTTTATATACAGCAATGGCGAAAACTGCATGTCAATTTACGTATTCGATTGCAGCGTTCACACGAATCTTTCCAAACACGCGTGAAATGAGAAATGAAATGCTCGCACGTCTAAATGTTTCAAACTTATTCGCTATGTTCTTTCCACCGCTATAGCTATTCATCCTTTCTTAATCAAAGTAACCATTCATCCCTTCTTAATCATTGTTGCAAAGCATTGTCGGGAAAAATCTTGTAAGCATTCCAAGGAGCTTTACCTGTGACGCAGATGTGATTTTAAATTTCAATATTTCACTTTCACTTGGTTTAAATAAACAATAGAAATACCTTTGATTCTATCCACACTCACATCATTTATAAATATAGGCCTAACTTTAATTAGCCATTTTTAACAATAGGCCTAACATTATATAGTCATTTTAACTTTAGGCCTAACATTAATTAGCCATTTTTAACTATAGGCCTAATATTATTTAGCTATTTTTAACGTTAGGCCTAATATTAAATAGCCATTTTTAACTATAGGCCTAATATTATTTAGCCATTTTTAACGTTAGGCCTAATATTAAATAGCCATTTTTAACAATAGGCCTAACGCTATATAGTCATTTTAACTATAGGCCTAACATTAATTAGCCATTTTTAACAATAGGCCTAACATTGCAGGGAAATGCTACGAAGTTCGTCAGCTGGAAAATAACGCCGACACATCGTACCACAACGCCGACTTCACGCTGCAGGTTTTCTATGTCAGCCAGGACTCTTTTGTGACAATATCATGGCTTCCAGACCGATAACGTTGTGTTTTGGGATTCAGCACGCAACCTAGCCAAAAGCAGCAACAGGAAACGATTGCCAGCCTGCTAGTTGCGTCAGGTGTCCCTTCGAGCTCATCGTTAGCGACAAGGAGGTATTTCGCACTGGTGTATGTGTCTCAAGTGCCAAGAGAACTTTTTCATGCCCTATCCAACGTTCCCATGACGTTTAGACGATTTTCCAGCTAGCTATACAACGTGGTTATATTCCGAATTTCAACCTTCTACCTCAAACAATGTAGAAATTATGAAGGGGATGAACTGATATTATAAAACCAATAAGTAGCTCCATTTTTCCGCTACTTAATAATATAGATTATGAGCACTTGAGCAATCGTGCGTCGACAAATTGATTTCACGTGCGCGCGCCGATGTCTGGTTTGCTTAAAAGATGAACAGAAAGTAATAATGTATTCTTTCTTGACAAACCGATTGTTATATGACATGCCATTATCTTTATATTTTTTACACTCAATGCTTTAGCACGTGAATTCGACTTGAAGGGGTCCACGAAAAATTCTGAAAAGTTGATACGGCCGAGCTAAGACTTTGATGGTCACATTTCTGAAAACAGAATTTGAAAAAGTTAATTCGTTTTCAAGTTATCGTGCAAACGGCGGACGGCCTGACGCATGGATAAACGTACAGACCAAGGGCGCATTCTTATAAGTAGCTTTTATGCTAAAGCTCCTAATAAGCCCTACATTTGGTCGACTTCGTAGCCAACGAGAAAGACAGGCCCCAGCGCGAAAAAATAGTCCGGCCAACAATCCAACCTTCATTATTTCCAACAAACGAAAAAATGTTGATTGTTAATAACCAATTTAGAAAAAATAAAGGCAATATTGGTATTCAGACAAGTATGGTCAGGTGACTTTTCGGCAACGGGGCCTGTGTTTCTCGTTGGTTACGGGCCAAACCTCCTAGAAGGAAATCCTGTGCACTGAAAATTCATACATTGTTACATGATCATAAAAACTTGCCTTTTTATGATGATGTAACAACCTATGAATTTTCAGTGCACGGGCTTTCTTTTTAGGTGTTGGCCAAGGCCTGTCTTTCTCCTTGGCTATGGTACCATCTCTAATGTGTTCACCAATTATTGTGGCTGCCATGATAACATTGTAAAAAGCATTATTAGGAGCTTTAGCATAAAAGCTACTTATAAGAATGCGCCCTTGGTCTGTACGTTTATTCGGCCGTCCGTCCGCCATTTGCAAGATAACTTGAAAACGGATTAACCTTTCAAATTCTCTTTTCAGAAATATGACCATCAAATTCTTAGCTCGGCCGTAATAGCTTTTCAGAATTTTTCGTGGGCCCCTTCAAGTCGAATTCACGTGCTAAAACAGTGAGTGTAAAGAATGCAAAGTTAATGGCATGTCACATAACAATCGATTTGTCAAGAAGGAATGTATCGTTATTTTCTGTTCATCTTGTAAGCATTACTGACATCGGCGCGCGCACGTGAAATCGCTTTGTCGACGCACGATAGCTCAAGTGCTCATAATCTATATTATTAAGTAGCGGAAGAATGGTTCTATTTATTGGTTTTATAACGTCAATTCGTCCCCTTCATAATTTTTACATTTTTGGAGATAGAAGGTTGAAATTCGGGAATGTAGCCAACTATGGGCATGTCCATCTGCACTATTTCGTTTGGTTTTGATTGGCACACTGGGGTCGGAATTACAGGGGTGGGATTCAGAGAGGGCAACATATCTACGTGTTATTTAGATACGTAAAGACGTCAAATTCAGTATCCAGATTCCTATAGGCAAGATCTACATTAATATGAAATGTAGGCCCAATTGATTTGCAGGGGTGGCATTCACTTGGTACTTAGAACTATGGCATCACACGTTCGGAAATGATGAGATAGGAAAGAAGATACGAGGTTTTTTACATTTTCTGCATATTACGTCCGAGAAAATCAATTTTTGATTAAAATACTTGGGGAGAGGTAAAAAGTGCAGATAAAGGGGTAAAAATAGATAACCGCAGGATCTGCAACTTGCCTTATCCTATTCGGGGGGGGGGGGGGGTAATTTCTTTTTAATAAATGTATAAATGTA